>CM053038.1:29109944-29304944 GCA_028564925.1 Lithobates sylvaticus
ATAGTTTGATTTCCTCTTCTGGTGACAACTGACACATTTTGGATTTCCTCTCACTTCCTGTTCTGGTGATAAATGTAACATTTAGGATTTTCCCTTACTTGCTGTTCTGGTGACAACAGTAATATTTTAGATTTCTTCTCACTTCCGGTTCTGGTGACAACAGTAACAGTTTGGATTTCCTCTCACTTCCTGTTCTTGTGACAACTGTAACATTTAGGACTTCCCCTCACTTCCTGTTCTGGTGACAACCACAATATTTTATATTTTCCTTAATTTCTTGTTCTGGTGACAACAGTAATATTTTGGATTTTCTCTGACTTCCTGTTCTGGTGACAACCATATTTTAGATTTTCTTTAATTTCCTGTTCTGGTGACAACTGTAACATTTAGGATTTCCCCTCACTTCATGCTCTGGTGACAACAGTAATATTTTAGATTCCCCCTCACTTCCTGTTCTGGGGACAACTGTAACAGTTTGGACTTCCCCCTCACTTCCTGTTCTGGTGACGACCATAATATTTTCGATTTTCCTTAATTTCCTGTTCTGGTCACAACAGATATATTTTAGATTTATTCTCACTACCTGTTCTGGTGACAACTGTAGCAGTTTGGATTTCCCTTCACTTCCTGTTCTGGTGATAACTGTAACATCTAGGACTTCTCCTCACTTCCTGTTCTGGTGACAACCATATTTTAGATTTTCCTTAATTTCCTGTTCTGGTCACAACTATAACAGTTTGGATTTCCTCTCACTTCCTGTTCTGGTGACAACAGTAATAGTTTGATTACCTCTCTCACTTCCTGTTCTGGTGACAACTGTAACAGTTTGGATTTCCTCTCACTTCCTGTTCTGGTGACAACTGTAACATTTAGGACTTCCCCTCACTTCCTGTTCTGGTGAAAACCATAATATTTTAGATTTTCCTTAATTTCTTGTTCTGGTCACAACTGTAACATTTTGGATTTCCTCTCACTTCCTGTTCTGATGACAACTGTAGCAGTTTAGATTTCCCTTCACTTCCTGTTTTGGTGATAACTGTAATAGTTTGATTTCCTCTTCTGGTGACAGCTGTAAGTTTGGATTTCCTCTCACTTCCTCTTCTGGTGACAACAGTAACATTTAGGACTTCCCCTCACTTCCTGTTCTGGTGACAACAGTAATATTTTAGATTTCTTCTCACTACCTGTTCTGGTGACAACTGTAACAGTTTGGATTTCCTCTTCTGGTGACAACTGACACATTTTGGATTTCCTCTCACTTCCTGTTCTGGTGATAAATGTAACATTTAGGATTTTCCCTTACTTGCTGTTCTGGTGACAACAGTAATATTTTAGATTTCTTCTCACTTCCGGTTCTGGTGACAACAGTAACAGTTTGGATTTCCTCTCACTTCCTGTTCTTGTGACAACTGTAACATTTAGGACTTCCCCTCACTTCCTGTTCTGGTGACAACCACAATATTTTATATTTTCCTTAATTTCTTGTTCTGGTGACAACAGTAATATTTTGGATTTTCTCTGACTTCCTGTTCTGGTGACAACCATATTTTAGATTTTCTTTAATTTCCTGTTCTGGTGACAACTGTAACATTTAGGATTTCCCCTCACTTCATGCTCTGGTGACAACAGTAATATTTTAGATTCCCCCTCACTTCCTGTTCTGGGGACAACTGTAACAGTTTGGACTTCCCCCTCACTTCCTGTTCTGGTGACGACCATAATATTTTCGATTTTCCTTAATTTCCTGTTCTGGTCACAACAGATATATTTTAGATTTATTCTCACTACCTGTTCTGGTGACAACTGTAGCAGTTTGGATTTCCCTTCACTTCCTGTTCTGGTGATAACTGTAACATCTAGGACTTCTCCTCACTTCCTGTTCTGGTGACAACCATATTTTAGATTTTCCTTAATTTCCTGTTCTGGTCACAACTATAACAGTTTGGATTTCCTCTCACTTCCTGTTCTGGTGACAACAGTAATAGTTTGATTACCTCTCTCACTTCCTGTTCTGGTGACAACTGTAACAGTTTGGATTTCCTCTCACTTCCTGTTCTGGTGACAACTGTAACATTTAGGACTTCCCCTCACTTCCTGTTCTGGTGAAAACCATAATATTTTAGATTTTCCTTAATTTCTTGTTCTGGTCACAACTGTAACATTTTGGATTTCCTCTCACTTCCTGTTCTGATGACAACTGTAGCAGTTTAGATTTCCCTTCACTTCCTGTTTTGGTGATAACTGTAATAGTTTGATTTCCTCTTCTGGTGACAGCTGTAAGTTTGGATTTCCTCTCACTTCCTCTTCTGGTGACAACAGTAACATTTAGGACTTCCCCTCACTTCCTGTTCTGGTGACAACAGTAATATTTTAGATTTCTTCTCACTACCTGTTCTGGTGACAACTGTAACAGTTTGGATTTCCCCTCACTTCCTGTTCTGGTGATAATGGTCACTAGGACACACATGGGGCCCCACTAGGCACACAGACAGCAATAAAAACCCAACGGAGGTTCTAACCCCTCCCCACCCCATGTAAAAAAAAGTAGAAATCCTTTTTTTTTGTCATTTTGAATTTCTCGCCCGATGTTGCCCTACAAGGAAATGTTGTTTGTAACCGTTTTTCCGTCAAAGTGTTCACAACCAAGGTGAGCTGTAGCTGGGAGTCGTCGCCTCGCGTTGTTTTCCTCGCGCGGCCCGTTAGCGGCAGACGAGGACTAATTACAGAGAATTCTGCTCACCGATGTCCGGCGGGCGTAGCCTCTTCAGAGTCTCGGACCGCCAGACCTCTCGGCCCAGGCGCGGCACCGCCAGTCGGCTCTGAGCGAAAAAGACTCCTGTTGCCATGCCAATACTTTTCCGATGTCTTCGGAGAGACCACCGCCGGCGCTGCGGCTCCCCTGATGATTTGAGAAAACATTTAACCCCTTGTCGTCTTGTGAGGTTTATTTACCGGCTCGGAGCTCGAACACAATCCCTGCGTCTTGCCTGAAAGGGGAGAAAAAATGGGTGCGGATTCATAGAACTGCAGTGGTATCTCAGGCGATCAAAAGCACTTAAGGCATGCTAAAATGGCAATAATATCCACTGAGGCCACTTCAGCAGACGTCTTCCAATACCTTGGAACTCTCCTTTCTTTACAAACTGTTAATACATTATTCTGGAGGAGAGGAGAGGGGTCAGAATACTTTGTGCACTTGGGAGCTTAGAAAATGACCTTAGATGCATAGTGGGAGAAGGAGCTACCTGCCAAGTAGTAGATAAATGTCATAATATCTCATTCCAGCCCACTATTATTGGTAGTATGGAAATCCTGAACACACTTGGTGATCCTGGCTAGAGCCAGCTGCTGGTGATCCTGATTCTGGCTGAAGCACACCTGCTGGTGATCCTGGCTGGAACACACCTGCTGGTGATCCTGGCTGGAACACACCTGCTGGTGATCCTGGCTGGAACACACCTGCTGGTGATCCTGGCTGGAACACACCTGCTGGTGATCCTGGCTGGAACACACCTGCTGGTGATCCTGGCTGGAACACACTTGCTGGTGATCCTGGAACACAACCGCTGGTGATCCTGGAACACACTTGCTGGTGATAGGGGAAAGGGGGGGGGGAAAAAAAAAAAAAAAAAAAAAAAAAAAAAAAAAAAAAAAAAAAAAAAAAAAAAAAAAAAAGGGGGGGGGGATAGAGTGGGCAAAGGAGTTGGAGAGAAGAGGGGGGGAGAAAAAGAATAAAAAGCGGGAGGAGTTGGGGAGGAAAAAGGGGAAAAGGGGAGAAAAAAGGAGTGGGGAAGAAAGAGAGAGTGGAGGGAAAAAAGGCAGAAAAGGAAAAATAGAGATGAGGAATAGGGGGTTTTTTAAGAAATTAGGGGGAAGGGAAAAGGGCAGATAGGATTGGGAGTTAGAAATAAAGATGAAGTGGGAGAAGGAGTAGAGGGGTAGTGATAAAGTCATAAATAAGAATTTTAGGAAGAGGAAGAGAAGGGAAAAAGGAGAGAGGAGGGAGAGGAAGAAATGGGTGAGGGGAAAAGGGGATAGGGGAGGAAAAAGTGGTGATGGCGGAAAAGCTGGGAGAGGGGAAAAGGGGGGAGGGGGAAAACGGGAAAAGGCGGAAGAAAAAGGGGAGAGAACTGAAGAGAAACTTGTTGGGTGATTTTGGGGGATGTGGTGAGGGTGGGGAAGTGGTGTGGCGGTGATGTGGTGATTAGGGAGAGGTGTGTAGCAGGGTCAAGAAGTGTGTGCGGATAGAGGGTTTAGGGTACGAGGGTAGAGATAATTTGTGATGATGGCTGGAGCAACTGTGGTGGTGGTGGAGACACCGTGGTGGGGGGGGGGGGGTGGGGGCAATGTGGTGGGGGTGGGAATGTTTTTTCATGACGAGTATGTGGTGATGGAGAATGTAAGCCGATGGAGAATGTGGTGTTGGTGGAGAATGTGGTGATGGTGGGAGAATGTTTGGTGAGGTGGAGACAGTGGTGGGGAGGGGGGGGAGAGGGAGAGAGAGAGAGGAGGGAAGGGAGAGGGAGAGAGGGGAGAGAGAGGAGGGAGGGGGAGAGGAAGGGGGAGGAGGGGAGGAGAGAGAGGGAGAGGGAGGAGGGGGGGAGAGAGGAGGAGGGGGGGGGGGAGAGGAGAGAAGAGGGGAGGGGGGGAGGAGGGGGAGAGAGGGGGGAGGGAGAGAGGGGGAGGGGAGGGAGAGGAGGGAGGGGGGGAAGGGGGGGAGGGGAGAGGGGGGAGGGAGGGAGGAGGGGAGGGGAGGAGGGGAGGAGGAGAGAGGAGGAGGGGGAGAGGGGAGGAGAGAGAGAGGGGGGGAGAGGAGAAAGAGAGGAGAGGAGGGAGAGGGAGGAGGGGGAGGAGGGAGGGAGGGGGGGAGGGGAGAGGAGGGAGGAGGGAGGGAGAGAGGGGGGGGGAGGGAGAGGAGAGAGAGAGGGGGAGGGAGGGGAGGGAGGGAGGGGGGGAGGAGGGAGAGAGAGGGAGGGGGGGAGGGAGAGGAGAGAGAGGGGGAGGGGGAGGAGAGGAGGAGGGGGGGGAGAGGGGAGAGGAGAGAGGAGGGGAGAGAGGGGAGAGGGAGGGGAGGAGGAGAGGAGGGGGGAGGGAGGGGAGGAGGGGGGGGGGGAGAGGAGGGGGGCAGGGAGAGGAGAGGGGAGGAGGGGAGAGAGGAAGGAGGAAGAGAGAGGGAGGAGGAGAGGGAGAGGAGGGGAGAGAGGGAGAGAGAGAGGGGAGAGGGAGGGGAGGAGAGAGAGGAAGGGGGGAGAGGAGAGGGGAGGAGGAGAGGGGAGGAGAGAGGAGGGGGAGGGGAGAGAGAGGGGGGAAGAGGAGGGAGAGAGAGAGAGAGGAGAGGGGGGAGGGAGAGAGAGAGAGGAGGGGAGAGAGGGGAGAGAGGGGGGAGGAGGGGGGGGGGGAGAGGGAAGGAGGAGGGGAGAGAAAGAGGGGAGAGGGGAGAGGAGGAGAGAGGGAGGGGAGGAGGGAGAGGAGAGGGGAGAGGAGGGGGGGGGGGGGAGAGAGAGGAAGGGAGAGGGAGAGAGGAGAGAGAGAGAGGGAGGGAGAGAGAGAGGAGGAGAGGGGGAGGGAGGAGAGGGGGAGGGAGGGGGGGAAGGGAGAGGAGAGGAGGAGAGAGGGGAGGGAGAGGGAGGAGGAGGGGGAGGGGGGGAGAGGGAGAGGAGGGGAAGGAGGAGGGGGGAGGGGGAGGGGAGAGGGAGAGAGAGGAGGAGAGAGGGGAGAGGAGAGGAGGAGGAGGGGAGGAGAGAGGAGAGGAGAGGGAGAGAGGAGAGGAGGGGGAGAGAGAGGAGGGAGGGGGGAGAAGGGAGAGAGAGGGAGGGAAGAGGGAGAGGAGGAGGAGGGAGGGGGAGGGAGGAGAGGGGAGGAGAGGGGAGAGGAGGGGGAGAGAGAGGGGGAGGGAGAGAGGGGGGAGGAGGGGGGGAGGAGGGAGAGAGGAAGGGAGAGAGAGAGGGAGAGAGGGGGGAGGGAGAGAGAGAGAGAGAGGGAGAGAGGAGGAGGGGAGAGGAGAGAGAGAGGGAGGGAGGGGAGAGGAGGAGAGGGAGGGGAGAGGAGGGAGAGGGAGGGAGAGAGAGGAGAGAGAGGGAGAGGGAGAGAGAGGGGGGAGGGAGGGGAGGGAGGAGAGGAGAGAGGGGGAGGGAAGAGAGAGAGAGGGAGAGAGGGGGGGGAGAGAGAGGGGGAGGAGAGGAGAGGAGGAGGGAGGAGGGGGAGGAGAGGGAGAGAGGAGAGAGAGAGAGAGAGAGGGAGGGGAGAGGAGAGGGAGAGAGGGGAGGAGAGGGGGGGGGGGAGGGAGGGAGGGGGAGGGAGAGAGGGGGGCAGGGAGAGGAGAGGGAGGGGAGGGAGGAGGAGGAGGAGGGGGGGAGGAGGGAGAGGGAGAGAGGGGAGGGAGAGAGGGAGGGAGGGGGAGGGGAGGGAGGGGAGGGGGAGAGGGGGAGAGGAGAGAGAGAGAGGAGAGAGAGAGAGGGAGAGGGAGAGAGGGGAAAGGGGGAGAGAGGGGGAGGGGGAGGGGAGAGAGGGGAGGAGGGAGAGAGGGGAGGGGGGAGGAGAGGGGGGGGAGGAGGGGAGAGGGGGGGAGAGGGAGGGAGAGGGGGGAGGGGGGAGAGAGAGAGGAGGGGAGAGGGAGAGAGGAGAGGGGGGAGGGGAGGAGGAGGAGGAGAGAGAGGAGGGGGGAAGGGAGAGGGGGGAGGGGAGAGGGGGAGAGAGAGAGGAGGAGAGGAGGGAGAGGGAGAGGAGGAGAGGGGGGAGGGGGAGAGAGGGAGGGGGAGGGAGGGGGAGAGAGAGAGGGAGAGGAGAAGAGAGGGGAGAGAGGGGAGGAGGAGAGAGAGGGGGGAGAGGGGGAGAGAGAGGAAGAGGAGGAGAGGGGGGGAGAGGAGGAGAGGGAGGGAGAGGGAGGGGGAGGGAGGAGAGAGAGGGGAGGAGAGAGGAGAGGGGGAGGGAGGGGAGAGGGGAGAGGAGAGGAGAGAGAGGGAGGGGGAGGAGAGGAGGAGGGAGGGGGGAGGAGGGAGGGGGAGGGAGGAGGAGAGGGGGGGAGGAGAGGAGAGAGGGGGAGAGGGGAGGGAGGGGAGAGGGGGAGGAGGGAGAGGGAGGGGAGGGAGAGGAGGGGAGAGGGGAGAGGGGAGAGGGGAGGAGGAGAGGGGAGGAGAGAGAGAGGAGGAGGGGGGGGGGGAGAAGGAGAGGAGAGGGGGGAGGAGAGGGGGAGGGGAGAGAGGAGAGGAGAGGGGGGGGAGGGGAGAGAGAGGGGAGGGGGGGAGAGAGAGAGGAGAGAGAGGAGGGGGAGGGGAGGAGGGGGGAGGGGAGGGGAGAGAGGGGAGGAGGGAGGGAGAGAGAGGGGGAGAGGAGGGGGAGGGAGGGAGAGGAGGGGAGGGGGGGAGAGGGGGGGAGAGGAGAGAGAGGGAGGGGGGAAGGGAGAGGGGGGAGGGGGAGGAGGGGGGGGGGGGAGAGGAGGGGGGGGGGAGGGAGGGAGAGGGGAGGGGGAGGAGGGAGAGAGAGGGAGGGAGAGGGGGGGGGGGGAGGGGAGAGGAGGGGGGAGAGGGGGGAGGGGAGGAGGGGGAGAGGAGAGGAGGAGAGGGAGGAGAGAGAGGGGAGGGAGAGAGGGGAGGAGAGGGGAGAGAGAGGGGAGGGGAGGGAGAGAGGGGAGGGGGGAGGGAGAGGGGGGAGGGGGAGAGGGGGAGGAGGGGAGAGAGGGGGAGAGGAGGGAGAGGGAGGAGGGGGAGAGAGGAGGGGAGGGAGAGGGGAGGGGAGAGAGAGGAGAGAGAGGGGGAGGAGGGGGGGAGAGGAGGAGAGAGGAGAGAGGGAGGGGAGGAGGGGAGGGGGAGGAGGAGAGAGGGGGGGAGAGGGAGAGAGGAGGGGAGGGAGAGGGGGAGAGAGAGGGGGAGGAGGGGGGGAGGGAGGAGGGAGAGAGGGAGGAGGGGGGAGGAGAGAGAGGAGGAGGGAGGGGAGGGGGGAGAGGGAGAGAGAGAGGAGGGGGGGAGAGAGAGAGGGGGGGGAGGGAGGGGAGAGGGGGAGGGAGAGGGAGAGGGAGAGGAGGGGGGGAGGAGAGGGGAAGAGAGGGGGGAGAGGAGAGAGAGAGGAGGGGGAGAGAGGGAGGGGGGGGAGAGGGGGGAAGGAGGGGGGAGGGAGAGAGAGGGAGAGAGGAGAGGAGAGGGGAGGGAGGAGAGAGAGAGGGAGGGAGGGAGAGAGGGAGGAGAGGAGAGAGGGAGGGAGAGAGGGGAGGGGAGAAGGGGGGGGGGGGGAGAGGGAGAGAGAGAGGAGGGGGGGGAGAGAGAGAGGGAGGAGGGGGAGGGGGGGGGGGGAGAGAGAGAGAGGAGAGGGGGGGGGGAGAGAGAGAGAGGGAAGAGAGAGAGAGAGAGGGGAGAAGAGGGGGGAGGAGAGGGGAGAGGGGGGGAGAGAGGAGAGGAGAGGGGGGAGAGGGGAGAGAGAGGAGGGGGGGAGGAGGGAGAAGGGGAGGGGGAGGGGAGAGGAGGGGAGGGGAAGGGGGAGGGAGGGAGAGGGGGAGGGGGAGGAGGGAGGAGAGGGGAGGGGGAGGGGGGAGAGAGGGAGGAGAGAGAGAGAGGGGGGAGGAGGGGAGAGGGAGAGGGGAGAGGGGGGGGAGAGGGGAGGGAGGAGAGGGAGGAGAGAGGAGGAGGAGAGGGGGAGGGAGGAGAGGGGGAGGGGGAGGGGGGAGGGAGAGAGAGGGAGGGGGGGGAGGAGGAGGGGGGGGGAGAGGGGGGAGGGGAGGAGGGAGAGGGGAGGAGGGGGGGAGGGAGAGAGAGGGAGGAGGGGAGAGAGAGGAGGGAGAGGGAGGGAGGAGAGGGGGGAAGGAGGAGAGAGAGAGAGGGAGGGGGGGGAGAGAGAGGGGGGAGGAGAGGGGGGGGAGGAGGAGGGAGGGGGGAGGGGGAGAGGAGAGAGAGGAGGGAGGCAGGAGAGAGGGGAAGAGGGGGGAGGGGAGAGAGAGGGGGGGGGGGAGGAGAGGGGGAGGGAGGGGGAGGGAGAGGAGGAGGGGAAGGGAGGGGAGAGGGAGAGAGAGAGGGGAGAGGGGGGGGGAGAGGGGGGGGGAAGGGGAGAGAGGGAGGGGGGAGAGGGGGGGAGGGGGAGGGAGGGGGGGGGAGGGAGAGAGAGAGGGGGGAGGGGAGGGGGGGGAGGAGGGGGGGAGAGGGGAGAGGGGGGGAGGGGGGGAGGAGAGGAGGGGGGGGAGGGGGAGAGGGAGGGGGGAGAGGGGAGGGAGGGGGAGAGAGGGGGGAGAGAGGAGGGAGGGAGGAGGAGGGAGAGAGGGAGGGAGAGGAGAGAGAGGAGAGAGGAGAGAGGGAGGGGGGGGGGGAGAGGAGAGAGAGAGAGGAGGGGGAGAGAGAGGGAGAGAGGGGGGGGGGGAGAGGAGAGGGGGGAGGGGGGGGAGGGAGGAGGGAGGGGGGGAGAGAGAGAGGGAGAGGGGGAGAGGGGAGGAGAGAGGAGGGGGGGGGGAGGGAGAGAGAGGGGGGGGGGAGGGGAGAGAGGGGGGAGGGGGAGGAGAGAGGGGAGGGGGAGGGGGGGAGGAGAGAGGAGGAGGAGGAGAGAGGGGGGGGGGAGGAGGGGGAGGGGAGGAGAGAGAGGGGGAAGAGGGGGGAGGGGGGAGGGGGAGGAGGGGAGAGAGGGGGGAGAGGAGGAGGAGAGAGAGGGAGAGGAGAGAGGGGGGGGGAGAGGGAGGGGGAGAGGGAGAGAGAGGGGAGAGGGAGGAGGGAGAGGAAGGAGAGGGAGAGGAGAGAGGAGGAGGGGGAGAGGAGAGAAAGAGAGGGAGAGGAGAGGGAGAAAGTGGAGAGAGGAGAGGGATAGAAGGGGGGGGGGGGCAGAGAAGAAAGGGAGAAGAGAGCGAGGCGAAAGAGAAGAGGAAAGAGGGAGATGGTTGAGAAGAGACTGGAAAGGAGAGAAAAGAGAAAAGGGGGACAGGAGGGATAGAACATGGGGAGGAGAAGGAGAGAGGAGAGGGAGAAAAGGAGAGAGGAGAGGGAGAAAAGGAGAGAGGAGAGGGAGAAAAGGAGAGAGGAGAGGGAGAAAAGGAGAGAGGAGAGGGAGAAAAGGAGAGGGAGAAAAGGAGAGAGGAGAGGGAGAAAAGGAGAGAGGAGAGGGAGAAAAGGAGAGAGGAGAGGGAGAAAAGGAGAGAGGAGGGGAGAGAGAGAAAGAGGAGAGGGAGAGAGAGAAGGAGGAGAGAGAGGGAGAGAGAGAGAGAGGAGAGAGAGGAGAGAAGAGAGGGGGAGAGAGAGAGAGAGAGAGGGAGAGAGAGAGAGAGCTAGAGAGAGAGAGAGAAAGAAGGAGGTAAAGAGAGAGAGAAAGAGGGAAATGTAGAGAGGGGGAGACAGAAGAGGGGGAGATTATTGATTAGGGTCACACTATTGAGCATTGGTGTGCTGCGGTACCATTCATTCATTCATTCTTTATGACAACCCAACAGACCTTGACAATGGACGTGGGTTGTATAACACCACAATGCAGAGTAATGCACTACCATGCATTGTGATTGACATTAGTTTACAACAACAAAAAAATGCATGCGCCTTTTTAGGGTGCATTTGGCTGTCCATAAAAAAGAATGGGCTGCCCTAACAAAATGCACTTTAAAGAGGAAGTAAAGCTCTGCCTTTTTTTTTTTTTTCTGACCTGCATTATGAGAAACTTACCTGCAAACAACGCCCTCCGCTGATGTATCCATCTTCACCCATCTTCCTTCCGGCTCGGTGGACTCCAGCTCTTTTAAAAAAAAAAAAAGGTAAAAAGTCCAGTTTTGCGGCGCTTTTGAAGTGCTGCCCATTCATTGCACTGGGCAGGGCGCTTTGGAAGCGGTAAATACCCGAAATCCGCCCCAAAGATGCTGCTTGCAGGACTTTTTGTAACGCCCCGCAGGCGCACCGCCCCGAGTGTGAAAAGACGCACTGCAATAAATTGGAGGCGGTTTTCAGGCGCTTTGCAGAGGCTATTTCTAGCGCTAAAGCGCCTGAAAACCGCCCCGTGTGAAAAGGCTCATAAAGGAAGAAGGGCAGTGAGAAGAGAGGGAGAGGAGAGGAGGACTATGGTATGTATACCCCAACCGGGACATTCCTCCACACATGGACCCCAAGATTATACTGTATATGAATGGGGTGGATTATATTTTTGCTGTATGACTTATTTCTAGGATGGGTGAATGAAATGGAAGGGTGGGTTCTATATCTAATGTATAAATTATGTCTAGGATGGGTGGGTGGGATGGATAGATAGATGGGTGGGATGGATAGATAGATGGGTAGGATGGATAGATAGATGGGTAGGATGGATAGATAGATGGGTAGGATGGATAGATAGATGGGTGGGATGGATAGATAGATGGGTAGGATGGATGGGATTGATGGATGGGATTGATGGATGGGTGGGATGGATGGGATGGATGGGATTGATGGATGGGTGGGATGGATGGGATTGATGGATGGGTGGGATGGATGGGATTGATGGATGGGTGGGATTGATGGATCATTCCATCAGCAGGAGATGTCAGAAGTGTTGCCGTCGGCTCTCTACATTATTGATGGTGATAGATTGGTAGGTGGTCAGGCCAAGGTTACCATAAAGCCGACCTATAGGTAATATAAATGATATAGCAGTGTGTTTTACCCCGAGGATAGAGACTTGGACACAGACGTGTAAAGGGTCACTCTAACCCGACATGACGGGAGGAATGAGATCTGGGAGAGGGGGATGGGCAGAAAGATGCCGGGGACACCCCTCATCCCAGCAGGAGAACAATTGGTGGAGGCTCAGGCCATTCTAACCCAAACAAGCAATGCTTTGTGTTGCCTGTCACCGAGAGGAGCAGAACATCGGGTCAGTTCCTGCAATGTACTGACGGGACAATGAAGTGTCTCTAACCTTTTCCTGCCCAACAACAGAGGTCTTGTTCCAGTGATTGAGGGACTGGAAGGAACACCTCTTCTCCTGGATGGTGGTGATCACTGTCACCTGGCACTGACCATCCGAGAAATGATGTCAAAGGAAGGAAAGGAAGAGAACGGAGGGAGGATGGGAAAATGGACGTAAGGAAGGGATGTGGGGAAACTGGGAGCAGAGGAGAGAAAAAAAAAAGGAGAGGAGGTTGGATGGGAGGAAAGAAGAAACTTGGGGAGGAAGGAAGGGGTGGAAGAAGGATGGGAGGAAAGGAAAGGAGGACAGGATAGATGGAGTATGGAAAGAAGGGATGGTGAGAGAATGGGAGGGAGGAGGGGATAGAGGAAGGGATGGAGGGAGGATTGGTGGAAGGGATGAAGAGAGGAAGGAAGGGTTGAAGAAAAAATAAAGAGATGGAGGAAGTATGCAAGGAAGGAAGGGATAGAGGGAGGGTGAAAGGAAGGAAGAACAGAAATGAAGGGAGGATAGGAGGAAGGAAGAGATGGAGGGGTAATAAGAGGGAGGATGGGGGAAATGAAGAAAGGAATGGAGGGAAGGTAGGAGGAAGGAAGAGATGGAAGGAGTATAAAAGGAAGGAAGAAAATAATAGATGGATGGAGGGAGGATGAGAGGAATGAAGAAAGGGATGAAGGAAAGATGAGCGGAGGGAAGGAAAGGATGGAGGAAGTGTGGGAGGAATGAAGGATGGAATGGAGGGAGGATGAGAGAATGAAGGAAAGAAAGGAAGGAGCATAGGAGGAAGGAAGGGCTGGTGAGGGATTGGAAGAAGGATTGGAGGGATGGAGGGAGGATGGGTGGAATGATGGAAGAGATGGAAAGAGAATGGGAGAAAGGAAGGGGTGAAGTGAGGGAAGAAAAAAGAAAGGGATGGAGCGAGGATGCAAGGAAGAAATGAAGGGAGGATAGGAGGAAGGAAGAGATAAAGGGGTGATAAGAGGGAGGATGGGGGAAATTAAGAAAGGAATGAAGGGACGGTAGGAGGAAGGAAGAGATGGATGGAGGGAGGATGAGAGGAATGAGGAAAGGGATGAAGGCAAGATGAGAGGAGGGAAAGAAAGGATGGAGGAATGAAGGAAGGAACGGAGAGAGGATAGGAGGAAGGAAGAGATAGAGGGGTGATAAAAGGGAGGATGGGAAAATGAAGAAAGGAATGGAGGGAGGTTAGGAGGAAGAAATGAATGGAAGTAGTATAGGAGGAAGGAAGAAAGCAATGGATGGATAGAGGGATGATGAGTGGAATGAAGAAAAAGATGGAGGAAAGATGACCGGAGGGAAGGAAAGGATGGAGGAAGTATGAGAGGAATGAAGGAAGGAATGGAGGGAGGATGAGAAAATGAAGGAAAGAATGGAAGGAGCAT
This sequence comes from Lithobates sylvaticus, assembly GCA_028564925.1. Classification (NCBI taxonomy): domain Eukaryota; kingdom Metazoa; phylum Chordata; class Amphibia; order Anura; family Ranidae; genus Lithobates; species Lithobates sylvaticus. The sequence goes on from CM053038.1 coordinate 29,123,180, forward strand.
AGGAGGAAGGAAGGGATGGTGAGGGAATGGAAGAAGGAGGGGAGGGATGGAGGGAGGATGGGTGGAATGATGGAAGAAATGGAAAGAGGATGGGAGGAAGGAAGGAAGGAAGGGGTGAATCGAGGGAAGAAAAAAGAAAGGGATGGAGCGAGGAGGCAAGGAAGGAAGGGACAGAGGGAGGATGGAAGAAATGAAGGGAGGATAGGAGGAAGGAAGAGATAGAGGGGTGATAAGAGGGAGAATGGGGGAAAGGAATGAAGGGACGGTAGGAGGAAGGAAGAGATGGAAGGAGTATAGGAGGAAGGAAGAAAAGAATGGATGGAGGGAGGATGAGAAGAATGAGGAAAGGGATGAAGGCAAGATGAGAGGAGGGAAGGAAAGGATGGAGGAATGAAGGAAGGAATGGAGAGAGGATAGGAGGAAGGAAGAGATAGAGGGGTGATAAGAGGGAGCATAGGGGAAATGAAGAAGGGAATGGAGGGAGGGAAGGAGTAAGGAAGGAATGAATGGAAGGAGGATGAGAGAAATGAAGAGAGGGATTGAGGGAAGATGGGAGGAGTGAAGGAAAGGATGGTAGAAGTGTGGGAGGAATGAGAGAAGGAGTAGAGGGAAAATGAAGGAAGGGATGGAAGGAACATGCAGAGAGATGATCCACACACACCAGACGTTGCTCTTAAAAAAAATCTTACAAACGCAGATAAAATCCGTTGACGTGTTTCAGCCTATAAGGCCTTAGTCATAACTACATTTTAGACACGAAACTTTGAAACAAATTGCAGCCCTAAATGGAAGGAACATGAGAGGAAGGAAAGGATCAATGGAGGAAGGAAGGAAGGAAGGAAGGTAGACAGACTTTGTCATCAGTCTTTTATATGGGCTCCAGTCTTCTCATGTTGGGATTGTGTCCCAATGGTGAGGTGGAAGGTCTGTGACACCACAGAACCGGAAGTTGCTATACTTGCTGCAAGCTGATCCTGACCTCTCGCACCTTTTTGTTTTCTAGACAACCTCTCCTACATAGAACACATTTTCGAGATCTCACGACGTCCTGACCTCCTCACCATGGTTATCGACTACAGGACCAAAGTTTTGAAAATTTCAGCAGAGGAAGAACTCGACACAAAACTAACTCGGATCCCTAGTGCCAAAAAATATAAAGGTGAGCCTAGGGTGCATCTATTACTTTACATTTTTTGAGTTATAAGGTGGAAGCTTTACCTTCATTCTAACACGGGGTAGGCAACCCCCGGCACTGGTGCCGCAAGCGGTACACGAAGCCTCTTTTGCCAGCACTCGACTCCCTGCCCATCAGCAGGGAAGTGTCAGTGAGGCACTAATGCATTCCAATCTCAGAATTCTCCACACCGCACCTGCCCTGGGGGGAGGCACTGCGCCCCCACACATTGTAAAAGATGGGAAACATTGGTTCTCTAACTTTGCTGTAGCTGCGATCAGGGCCGTTTTTTCCACTGGGCACACTGGGCAGTTGCCCGGGGGCCCCACTTGTCTGGAGGGCCCCATCCAGGCCTGATCCTCAGCGCTGCCATCTGCTGCTTAAATTGACTGACTGCACTGGTTGCTCACTTCGCCGGCTGGCATCTAGCTAGCAACCAGTGACGTCAATCAGAGGCCGCCCCAGCATTCATAGTGCACCGCGGCTGCCCCAGTGGCTAGTGAACAGGCTCCGCCCACCTCTGCCAAGTTCTTCAGACAGCATGGCGAGGGAGCAGAAAAAAGGCTCTTGATAGCTGGTGCTGCCTTTCTGCTGTGAGTGACACACTGTACTGCACCAGGCCGGCGGCCTCAAGTAAGTCTAACAATGTCTACTTAAGTAAGTTCAAGTTGTGCATCAAACACAGCCACTGTCTGTGCCCCTCAAAAGCTGCCACTGTGCCCATCAAACACAGCCACTGTGCCCATCAAAGCTGCCACTGTGCCCATCAAAGCTGCCACTGTGCCCATAAAATGCAGCCACTGTGCCCATTAAATGCAGCCACTGTGCCCATTAAATGCAGCCACTATGCCCATCAAATGCTGCCACTGTGTCCAAACGCAGCCGCTGTGCCCATCAAACTCGTGCTATATTGTCCAAACGTTGTGTTAATGTTTAAACACTTATTTTGTTGGAAGTACCAATAAATATAGCCTTATTGATAATTTGCATTTTTATTCTCGTGCGTGATATTGTGTAGACAGGGCCCCAGTGCACTGTACTGCCCGGGGGCCTATTATGCTCTTAAGATTGCCCTGGCTGCGATCATTAGCTTTTGTGATAGGAATAAAGATTAGGTCACAGTCCTGCTGGGGGGGCGTTCCCTGTTTCCAGGAGGAGGAGGACTGTCCTTGGCCACTTCTAAAGCCAATCATAGTCCTGCTAGCCCCGTCCACCATCTGGAGGAAGATGACTTGCTTGGTTGCCAATACCAATCTCAGAAAAAAGGGATTTCACTGTGATTGAGAAAACCCCAATCAGGTGACAGTTTGTGGAATTACTGTTGAACTTCTGGGAACTTTGTTGAAATTATTCCTGAACATTTTCGTCACTTACTACTAAACGCCGGGACTCTGTGTCCCTTTAAGCCACAGCCAGTATTCAGCGCAATGAAAGTCACACCCAACCACTTTTTCTCAGATGCGGGGGCCCAACTTATGATCCTCCACACAGGCCCACTGCTTTCACAAAATGCCCCTGACCTGAGATCATCATTGTGCATCCATTCCAGATGCTTGTATGTGACATCACATACATCCCATACATCACATTCATCCCATACAAGCATGTGGGCAGAGTGTTAGAGGTGGATCAGCAGGATGAGTGTGCCAGGACAGCTAGATGTGTTTCATCTCTTCTTCCTTTCACCACTCTGCATATCACACATATTATAGATGAGGAGAGGGTACAGGGGTGGGGAAAATGAGCAGGAGGGGTTAAGAGGTGGGGCAGATGTGCAGGGAGGTAGAGTGGTGGAAGAGATGAGAAGGGGGTTCAGCGGTGGGAAAGAAGAGCAGGGGGGGTACAGTGTTGGGGCAGATGAGAAGGGGGTTCAGTGGTGGGACAGAAAAGCAGGGGGGTAGAGCAGTGGGGCAGATGTGCAAGGAGGTGTATTGGTGGGACAGAGGAGCAGGGGGTTACAGTGGTTGGGCAGGAGAGAAGGGGGGGGGGGGTACAGAGGTAAGACAGATGTGCAGGAGGTACATTGGTGGGGCAGATGAGAATGTGGGTTACAGTGGTGGGGCAGATGGGTTTAGTGTTAGGACAGAAGAGAAGGTGAATTCAGTAGTGAGCAGAAGAGCATGTGCAGGGAGGTACAGTGGTGGGGCAGATGATAAAAGGGATACATTGATGGGGCAGATGAGCAGGGGCGTTACAGTGGTCGGACAGAAAAGCAAGGAGGTACAGTAGTGGGAGGGATGAGACTGGGGTTAAGCGGTGCATTGGTGGGACAGATGAGTGGGGGGTTACAGTGGTTGGGCAGAAGAGCAGGGGGAACAGAGGTGGGACAGATGAGCAGGGGGTTACAGTGGTGGGGCAGATGAGCAGGGGGTTACAGTGGTGGGGCAGATGAGCAGGGGGTCACAGTGGTGGGGCAGAGGAGCAGGGGGAACAAAGGTGGGACAGATGTGCAGGAGGTACAGTGGTGGGGCAGATGAGAAAGTGGGGTTACAGTGGTGGGGCAGATGAGCACATAAATTCAGTGTTAGGACAGATGAGACGATGGTTCACCGGTGAGACAGAAGAGCATGGGGGGTACGGCGATGGAGCAGATGAGCAGGGGGTTACAGTGGCGGGACAGAATAGCAGGATGGTACAGTGGTGGGGCAGATGTACAGGGGGTTAGAGTGGTGGGGCAGATGAGAAGATGGTTCAGCGGTGAGACAGAAGAGCATGGGGGTACAGCGATGGAGCAGATATACAGGGGGTTACAGTGGTAGGACAGATGAGCAGGGGGGGTACAATTTCTCACTACTACCACTATAACATCCTCAACTTTTCTGAGAAGAATTTCCACAAGATTTTGGAGGGTATCTGGGGGAATGTGTGCCCATTCAGCCAAAAGAACATTTGTGAGGTCAGGTTGGATTGATGGAGAGGACCTGGCTGAACATCAGCATTCCAATTAATTGCAGTAGGGTTGAGGTCAGAGCTTTGTGTAGACCGTTTGAGTTCCTCCACGCTCAACTAGTCAAACCATGTCTTTATGGACCTGGCTTTGTACACAAGGGCACAGTCATGCTTGAATAAGAAAAGGGCCTTCACTAAAATGTTACTACAATTGTCGAAAATGACTTTGCACCCTTCGTTGGAAACACCTGAACTCAATCATTTGGTGGGTCATCCAAATAGCTGCCCTTCTATTGTGTTTTTTTTTTTAACATTATCTAAAGACAAGGGTTTTTTTTTAACATGGGAAGAATTTTTAGCCTTCAGTGGAAAGCTGGCTCCTGCCCGATCCAACACACCACAGCTGACATCGATTAATTTCCCACAAAATGCTGGAGACGTGGAGAGTTAGGCCGCCAAGGCGTGATGTGACCCCTGGGTCAGACGGGAGGATAAAGGGCTGAATTGGAATTGAAATGGAAATCCAGAGAGGAAAGACAAAGGGGCAGCAGAGGAGGGGGGGGGGGGGGGGGGGGAGATCCGTGCCACTTCCGCTTTCTGATTCCAGGTGCTGAAGGCCAGACAGGACGACCTTGCTGCTGGAGAGGACCATTATTATTTCTAAACTCTCACCAAAAAAACTAAAAATTTTTTTATAAAGCAGTTGATAAAACAGGGAAAAATTATCGTTTTTTTTAGTTCCTATTTACACTTATGCATAGTAATTATGGGCTCCTTACCAAACAGAAACAACTGAAGATAATATAAAGGGAATTCAAATAAGTCATACTAAGATAAATCTTAAAAAAAAAAAAAAAAGTTAGGTTTTTGGTGATATCCACACTGCGCTACTAATTCAGTTCATGCAAATCTTCTAAGACAGTCCAGCTCCAGCAGAGATCCTGGTCCCACCTTGGGTTGTGTGATATAATGTGATCTCAGAAATTAAAAATCTATTCTTCTCTCTCCTTCACTGAAGGACGCAGCTCGGTAAGGAATATTGGGTTATAGCGCCACCTTCAGGAGTAGAACAATAAGCCTAAAACAAAGCTACGCCTAGGGATGGCCTCTGCTGGTGGACAAACCCCCCAACTGCTACAGGCAGCTCAGTATGTTACTAAGCAGTACCTTCTGGGTTTTTTTTTTCCACCCCTCGATAGTCACTTCTTTGGGACTTCCCTAGGTTCAAGATTCTTTACCGGGCTGTTTGCTTCAATGAATGAAAGGGACATTTTATTTTTTTATACTTGCCATAATTCTTTTCTCTGAGTTGATTAAATAACAAAGCTCCCACCCCTCTGAATTCTGGTACGGCTTTTAATATAATGAGCTGCCTGTAGCAGATGGGGGGGTTTGGCCACCAGCAGGGCCATCCTTAGGAGGACCTTTGTTTTATACCTAGTGTCCTACTCCTGGAGGTAAAACAGTCTAAAGCCCCATACACACGATCGGACTTTGTACCAACTTTCCCTTGGATTTTTGTACAAAGGGCGTTGGCCCCAAGTTTGTATTGCATACACACGATCTGACTTTTTAGGCAACTAACATGAACGTAGTCACGTTTCAACGTACTGACGACACTTCAAAAGAGGACGTTCAAATACTCCAGCGCCACCTTTGGTCAACTTCTGTATTGTTGTCTGATCTTTTTCATTGGTTCTGAGCATGCGTGTTTGTACTTTGTACAAAAGTCCGATGGTTTTGTGTACACACGGTCGGACTTTGCTCCATCGGACTTTTGTTGGCAGAAAGTTGGTCCGTTCGCACAGCCAACAAAAGTCGATGAAAACTGAAAAAGTTGGTCCATTGGAGCGTACACACGGTCGGATGTTGGTCCAAAACAGCTCATTTGCATGTTTGTTGTCAAAAAGTCCGATCGTGTGTACGACCCTAAAGACAGTCCAGCTCCAGCAGACATCCTAGTCCACCTTGGGTTGTGTGATATAATGTGATCTCAGAAATTTAAAAATCTATTCTTCTCTCTTCTTCACTGAAGGACACAGCTCGGTAAGGAATATTGGGTTAAAGCGCCACCTTCAGGAGTAAAACAAAGCTACACCTAGGGATGGCCTCTGCTGGTGGACAACCCCCCCCCCCCCCCCCCCCCCCAACTGCTACAGTCAGCTCAGTATGTTACTAAGCAGTACCTTCTGTTTTTTTTTTTCCACCCCTCGATAGTCACTTCGTTGAGACTTCCCTAGGGTCAAGATTCCTTAACGAGCTGTGTCCTTCAATGAATGAAAGAGAAAATTTGGATTTTTTTTGTACTCACCATAATTATTTCCTCAGAGTTCATTAAAGAACAAAGCTCCCACCCCTCTGAATTCTGGTACGGCTTTTAATATAATGAGCTCCCTGTAGCAGATGGGGGGGTTTGGCCACCAGCAGACCATCCTTAGGTGGGCCTTTGTTTTCTACCTAGTGTCCTACTCCTGGAGGTAAAGCTATTAACCTAGGGCAGTGATGGCAAACCTTGGCACCCCAGATGATTTGGAACTACAATTCCCATGATGCTCAACTACACTGCAGAGTGCATGAGCATCATGGGTAATGTAGTTTCAAAACATCTGGGGTGCCAAGGTTCACCAAGGGTCAAGATTCCTTAATGGCTGTGTCCTTCAATAAATGAAAGAAAATTGGATTTTCTTGTACTCACCATAATTATTTTCTCTGAGTTCATTAAAGAACAAAGCTCCCACCCCTCTTAATTTATGGTACTTCTTTTAACATAATGAGCTGCCTGTAGCAGATGGGGGGGGGGGGGGGGGTGTGTTTTGGCCACCAGCATGGCCGTTCTTGGGGGGAACCTTCCTGTTTTTTGCCTAGAGTCCTACTCTTGGAGGTGGTGCCATAACCGTACAGCCAATATTTCCTACTGGGCTGTGTCCTTCAATAACGTTGGCGAAAAATAATATTTTACTGCGACTACAAAAAAAAAAATCTAATTTTTTTTGGAGACCAGATCGGAGCTAAGAACAGGCATGTTAAGATACTTAACATTTAATATGGAAAAGTATTCTAAGGTTAGATTGTGGTTTGCATTCTGTTGATTTTTTTTGCAATTTCTTTACAGATATAATAAGACAGCCATCAGAAGAAGAGATCATCAAATTGGCCCCTCCTCCAAAGAAAGCTTGAAGTATGACCAACCCCCGAGGAAACAAAAAAAGAGAGGAGGAGACTCAATCCTATTTGGTCTTTGTCGTTCCATTTCCCCCTCCCCATTCTTCACCTAACATCTCCCTGTTCTCGCTCTGCGCAAACCTACGACAAAAGCAGAGATTGGGGAGGGGGGCAGAGAGGGGGGGGGGGCACGGCGAAAAACAAATCATCGCCCCCCTCCCCCAACCAGTGACCACTAACAAATGTCCTAACCCCTCTCTCGTTGTCTGTGCTCCGTGATCTGCAGTTTGTCCTAAGATTGTTTCGTAAGCGTGCGTTTTAAATAGAAGTATCTTTATTTTTGATTTTTTACTTTTGTTGTGGGATAACGTGGCTAAATACGTTTTTATTCAAATTTTTTGTGGTTTGGAGATTTCTATGCAAATGGAAAAAAAGAGACCCTTGTATATTTCGACCCCCCCCCCCCCCTTTATTTGTTGTGTCCAACCGTGAGCCACCGAAGAGGCCTCTGTGGTGGGACACAGAGTACAGAATGTTGAAGTGAGGTTGTGCTATGTTTACGTATTCAAATGTGTTGGTCAACCAGGGCGGCAGCCATCTTGCACAGGCGCACCTTTTTCGATTAGACTAGGAACCGATGGTGTGGCCGAGGTGCAGTAGGGACATCGCCACTTCCTACAGAGTTGAAAGCCAGCGCCTTGTTTTGGCTCGCAAGATGGTTGCCACCCCGTTTAGATGGCATGCGCTTGAGGTGGTGGTTGGCTCTGCACTGAACATTGCGGTAGAAACACCCATAGTTTGGGTGCCCTTGGTTAGTGATCTCTCCACAGGACTCTTATGCCCCGTACACACGGTCGGAAAATCCGACCACAAAATCCAACGGATTCCGACGGATTTTGTTCGACACTGGTGTTGCATACACACGGTCGGACAAAGTTGTCGGAAAATCCGATCATTCTGAACGTGGTGACGTTTGTTTCCTACGAGGGGACTGCGTAGAGGCTAGTAGCCAATAGCTTGGGTCTTGTAATGTGATCTGAGCATGCGTGGCACTTTGTCCGTCGTAATTCGCTACACACGATCGGAAAAAGTCCGATAGGACTTTGTTGTCGAAAAATTGGAGAGCAGGAGATAAAACTTTGTCCGTCGGAAAATCCAACGGAAAAAGTCAGATGGAGCCTACACACGGTCGGAATTTCTGACAACATTGTCCGATAGGACATTTTCCGTCAGAAAATCCGACCGCGTGTATGGGGCATTAGGCCAATGGACAATTTGATGGATTTTCAGTCTAACCGCTTCCTTGGGAAGCTGGACAGCTCCAGTGGAAGCTTCCAAAACCATGTTTTTGGATTCAGATGTTTTTGAGAGAGTGCTGTGCTGCGGTGGGATTTATGTATTTTTCTCTGACAGGTCCTCTTTATGACAAGCCTCAGGTAGAGGCAGCCATCCCCCAATTCTAAAACTGTGCATTAGTGAGGCCATTCCTGTTGGCCAATGCGATCCTAGAAAAGCCAAAAAGTCTTGCTTCGAATAGGGACTGTTCACAAGGCACTGCCATGGTGTGCATTTTGATACAACCCGATGCAGGCTGCATCATTTTAACAATGCACATTAGCAATTGCACTATACCATACACTGGTGTGAATGGGCCCTTTAGGATAGCCAGGTGCAACTTTTTGATAGATCTTTCAATCTATATTTTTTTAAATTGGAGAATGGGGAATTTAATACCAACATTTTGGTTTTGGGACCAGGCCAATGGGCCGAGATGTTCTGGTTTTCTTAAAGGCATTCTGAAGGTGAGATCCTAGTACCCATACTGCAACCATTTATATTGTGGAGAATGCAACAGGAAGTTGAACACCTTGTTGGGAGAAGGGAAGCAGAGGTAAAAAGTCCCTGCAATGTTGGGGGATTCAACTTTCCAACGTCTACCAACAATCATGTCCAATGTCCAACAATTGGACGTAATTGTTGGTGGATGTTGGACACAGTTGTTGGGAGAAATTGGAACCAATTGTTGGTAGACGTTGGGCACAATTGTTGGGGAACATTGGATGTCATTTTTGGTGGATGTTGGACACAATGTCCCTCAACAATTTGGATGTAATTGTTGGTGGACGTTGGACACAATTGTTGGGGGACAGTGTGTCCAACAAATACATCCAATGTCCCCCAACAATTGTGGACATAAATGTTTAGGGGCTTTTTGGGGACATTTGGACAAAGTCCACCAACAATCATGTCCAATGCCCCCCCCCCCCCCCAACAATCCACCAACAACTGTGTCCAACGTCAACCAACAGTCCCCTAACAATCACATCCAATGCCTACCAACAATTTCAATGTTCACCAATATTGAACGTGTCCTTACAATTGTGTTCAGCTAGAGGAGAGTAATGCAAATGAGCAAGAAAAATATGATTCTGAAACTGAGAAGGATAACCGAGTGATGTAAAAGCAAGCATTAGGTTTACCAACAGATCGAGGCCAGACACGTCCAATCAATATTCTCAAATCCACAGGAGACTACTTACAAGCCGCACCATCGACTCGACGCTCTGCGGGTGAATAGGAACTCTGACCTTTCCCCAAAACAAGAATAGTGGGTGTAGGAGACCACGTAGGCCAGGTTTCTAGTGCCGCTGAGCAAGGGCCACAAATTTACAAACTGCAAAGTGATTTAAATCTGACCTCTGGCCTTCCATACAGTCTTAAATGCTCCTCTCCTGTACTGAATTGACTTACTCTGATTTCACTGCACACTGTAAACTTCTCACAATGTGCAATATGGAGCTTAACCGGCCACTTTAGTTTATTGAATTCCAGTTCCTTCAGTCCTGAAGGCTCAGCATCACGCGTGGGCATTACCAAGAGCTGTATACATGCAAATGAAGTCTGCCTAGGAATGCCCACTCTTCCAGATGGACAACCACCCATCGAGGCGGTTTGATATTTACATAACTCCTCTCACTGCTTGCATCAGGGCTGGGGGTGCTTGAGAGGAGTACTGAGGCAGAGTAATGCGATGTTTTCAGGATGCTATACAGCTCCTCCCGCCAGCCATGATCGGCTTGCATTGCATAAAGAAGCAAAGAGATACAGTTTGAGACAGTGACATCACTGGCTCGAAAATTAGGTATGTAATGAACATGGAAAGGTTTAATTAGCATGTTGATGAGGGGGGGGGGGAGGAGAAACCAGGGAAGGCAAAAGTATCGGCAGCTTAAAATTCGGCTTTAACGCTCTTTTTGTGCATGGATGGGCTGGAGCAAAAACACGTCCCAGAATCTTCCAGGAATGCAAGTAGAATAAAAGCAGCTTCTGCACAAAATGTGATTTTGTTTCCTAAAAAATGGTTGAGATTTTTATTATTAGGATGGGGGGTTGTCCTTTAAGCATGCTGTTCGCGGTAAGATTTCAGAACAGCAGGAGGCACTTCAATGGTCAGAGGAAGACCACCACATGCTTTTGGCTTAAGATGGCGGCTGATGATAAGTCTAAACTGTAATGCTGCCCATAAACATAGCAATCTGATCATTCAATTTCAATCAAAATCAACAAATAATTCAATAGTCGATAGGTCATAGCCACTCAAGTGGAAGAAACCCAAACTCAACATGATTGATAATCCAATTACTTTCTATTAGATCGGTTGATGAGTTTGCCGTTTTCAATTGATTTTCATTCTATCCCAATTATTCCTTTAATCTATTAAATCCAGTTCCTTTCGACAAAGTCGATCAAATCGTGCCAGTTGGCTGAATTGGTTAATGCTCGGGTGCCTTATTACTTTCAAAAACATTCAAGGCCATCACCAATTGAAGCCTAGTTGAAGTAAGATTGCTATGTGTAGGACCATCATTAGAATTCAAGGGGCCCCTTACAACCTACGTGAGAGGGCCCCTACCCCAAGGCCCCTGCTGGGCCTGGTCCAGGAGTATCCCCCCCCCCCCCGCTACCTACATTCTCAGGGATAATAGTTCAACACCTCGTACTGTCCCTAGAAATTGGAGGCTTGGTGACTGCAGCAGGACCTCGGCCTGTGCAGCCGCGAAGAACGTAAATTACATTACTGTAGCTGCATCGTGCGGCTCACGGAGCATTACAATTCAGCTCCAATTTTTTTTTTGGTAGACGAGAAAGAAAGCCCGATTAGCGTCTTTTGTATTAACACCGCAGAATGTGCATTGATAAAATCCTCGGATGGGCGGGCGGCGCCAGCAGCTGGAAGAACAATATGAAATAATGAGGGTGAAACGTGAGCAGGCTGTACAGCTGCAAGGCTCAGGATGCCAACACAAAGTCTTCGGATACGGCAAGGCATTGCTGGCACACGGTGAGCCTAACCCTGGGAAGTCAACAATATTAAACTGCTGGTATGGTAAAGTGGCAGTACAGTTAAAAACACCAATATGGGCAAAGTGCCAGTATGGTAAAACACTAAATACAGTTAAAGCACCAGTAGGGTTAAAGTGCTAATGCGGTTAAAACACTAGTATGGTTAAAGCACCAGTAGGGTTAAAAAGGCAATGCGGTTAAATCACCAGTAGGGTTGAAGTGGCAGCATGGTTAATGAGCCAGTAGGGTTGAAGTGACAGTACGGTTAAATAACCAGTAGGGTTGAAGTGGCAGCATTGTTAATGAGCCAGCAGGGTTGAAGTGACAGTACGGTTAAATAACCAGTAGGGTTGAAGTGGCAGCATGGTTAATGAGCCATGGTTAATGAGCTAGTAGGGTTAAAGTGGCAGTACGGTTAAAGTGCCAATGCATTTAAAACACTAGTATGGTTAAAGCACCGGAAGGGTTGAAGCAGCAGTACAGTTAAAGCGGCAGTACAGTAAAAGCACAAGTAGGGTTAAAGTGGCAGTATGGTTAATGAGCCAGTAGGGCTAAAGTGGCAGTACGATTAAAGCACTAGTAGGGCTGAGGCTCGGTTCACAAAAGACCACGCGGTTTCCCTGCAGCTGCGTTTTTAAATGGTTGCGTTTCACAAGGCACAGCAGCCCATTTAAATGAATGGGATGCCGTTCCCCAGCAACGCGTAACGCATGGCGCACACTTGTGTAAACCAAGCCTTGGCACCAGTATGGTTCAAGCGGCAACAGGGTTAAAGCACCAGTAGGGTTAAGGTGGCAACACTGTTAAAGCACCAGTAGGGTTAAAGTGCCAATGCGGTTAAAACACTAGTATGGTTAAAGCACCAGTAGGGTTGAAGGAGCAGTACAGTTAAAGCACCAGTAGGGTTAAAAAGGCAACGCGGTTAAATCACCAGTAGGGTTGAAGTGGCAGCATGGTTAATGAGCCAGTAGGGTTAAAGTGGCAGTACGGTTAAAGCACCAGTATGGTTAAAGTGCCAATGCATTTAAAACACTAGTATGGTTAAAGCACCAGTAGGGTTAAAGCACCAGTAGGGTTGAAGCAGCAGTAGAGTTAAAGCACCAGTAGGGTTAAAGTGGCAGTATGGTTAATGAGCCAGTAGGGCTAAAGTGGCAGTACGATTAAAGCACTAGTAGGGCTGAGGCTCGGTTCACAAAAGACCACGCGGTTTCCCTGCAGCTGCGTTTTTAAATGGTTGCGTTTCACAAGGCACAGCAGCCCATTTAAATGAATGGGTTGCCGTTCCCCAGCATGGCGCATACTTGTGTAAACCAAGCCTTGGCACCAGTATGGTTAAAGCGGCAACAGGGTTAAAGCACCAGTAGGTATAAGGTGGCAACACGGTTAAAGCACCAGTAGGGATAAGGTGGCAACACGGTTAAAGCACCAGTAGGGTTGAATTGAGTTGAGAGGAATCTTGATATAGCGCGATCTAACCCCGAAGGGTCCCGACGCGCATAGCAAAGATCCTGGGAAGAGAGGGCCCAGGGACCAGAAGCAGCACAGAGCGGCAGAAGGGTAGAACAAAAAAAAAAAAGAGACTACGCAGGAAACGCTTGAAGTGAAAAGCCAAGTCTTCAGTAACCTGCGGAAGACCAGAATAGTGGAGGCCTCCGGTAGAAAGACGCGGAGGCTATTCCATAGTACGGCACCCTGGTGGGAGAAGGCCCGACCACCACGCCGTGTCTTCTTGGCCACCGAGATGTAGAGGAGATCTCTGCCGGTAGATCTGAGTGATCTAACAAAAGCTTGTTTATGAAAACGAGAGCGGAGATAGCTTGGGGCCAGGCCTCTCGTGATCTTAAACATTTAAGTCAAGGTGGCAACACGGTTAAAGCACCAGTAGGGTTAAGGTGGCAACATGGTTAAAGCACCAGTAGGGTTAAAGTGCTAGTATGGTTAAAGCACCAGGTCACCCAAGGTCTGCTTATTCACAAGCTCCTTTCCTTACGCACACAATAGCACTATCTAGAACAGTGGTCTCAAACTGGCGGCCCTCCAGCTGTTGCGGAACTACAAGTCCCATCATCCCTTTGCCCATGGGAGTCATGCTTGTAACTCTCAGCCTTGCAATGCCTCATGGGAATTGTAGTTCTGCAACAGCTGGAGGGCCACTAGTTTGAGACCCCTGATCTAGAAGAACACTGCAGTTAGGAGGAATCGGTTATTTTACAGTGCAATGAGTGTTGGGTGTGAGGTCAGGCAGTAGAGCGGACACCCAACACTCAAGCCATATATTTTTACATAAAGAAGCTTCTCACTTTCAGGCTGAATATCAAGATTCCCACCTAAGCTCAGCTATGACTGGTTCTCTTTGTGGAAGGAAATGACCGTTGTGCCAGCCAATGTCTTCAGATCCCGTATCTGACAAAAGGTCTTTATGAGGCATGCTCGATGGTCTCCACTTTACGGCTCCGCCCCCCCCCCCCCCCCCCCCCCCCTATTTCAGTTCTCGGAACGCCAGGAATGAATAACATTCCGCTCGGACAAGCGTGAAACAACGCAAGTAAATTCTTGTCTCTGTCGCAATATAATATAAAACACACCGAGAATAACCATCTAAGAACCTACTGGCACTTATGTTGGGTCATATTTGACCCAAAGCCATAACCGATGTAGCCGTGATGAAAATGTTGCATCTCACATCAGTGCGGGTTTCTTGTGAAGTCCATCGGTGCAGCAAGGGGCGCTGTTCAGAAAGGATACTGCACTTTTTTTTTTTAACTGTCCCCTGACTGGGGCATAATAATGTTTGTTTTTTTTTTTTTTATCAAAGGGCGGTTTGTAGATAGGCAGAGAAGTTGAAAATCCATCATGGGCAGTGGCTACTTGATGCCCAGACCCCACCGACGTGGAACATTTTCAGACGCAGACTGACTCTCTGAGTCTAAAACTTAAGGGTGAACGTCTTTAACTTTAAAATAGCGCATGCAAAAAAATCTGATACCCAAGGAGGAAAAAGTGCGCTGTGTTTTTTCTCCCAATACTCGCCAAACCACGAACGCGTGTGTGTGTGTGTAATAAATATATTATATATATATATATATAAATTATTATATAAATATATATACACACACACACACACACACACACACACACACACACTAAATATGTAAACGTTATCAATAGACAACAAATTCTATATAGTTACATTTTCCCCTAAAAAAATATATTTAATAAAAAAAAATGTTATATAAAAATGTAATCCATAAACCATAAACCATGCAATAGTATATTTCCCTTTGGGATTAATAAAGTATTCTAAATCATATACACACCACGGTGTGTTTGTGTTGTATAATGATTACATTTTTATATTCATATATTTTTAAATATAAAAAAAAATGTCATTTGTTTTAACAAAAAATATGAGTCAGTATGAAAATTCTAGAAATGTCATCAATATATTTTTATATTATATAAATATATTTTTACTTTTTTAGAAAAGATTTAAAAATATATAATTATTTATTTCTTAAAAAAGAAATAATTATTATCATATAGGACTGTCATTAATTGGTATAACAGGAAAAAACATTATATATATATATATATATATATATATATATATATATATATAAAATCAATATTGATATGGATATATCTATACACACACACCCCCACCATTAATAATAATAAATAATATATAAGAATGTAGATGTTATTGTCAATAATAGGCATTATACACACACATATATATATATATATATATATATATATATATTTTATATATATATATATATGTGTGTGTGTGTTTATGTGACCTTTTATAAAAATATTAATTGATTTGTCAAAGGGGAAACCTGAGCACTTTTCAAAGCTAAAAATGTCACCGATAGATATAATACACACAAAAAAAAGTATATGTGTATATAATATATATACACACACACACACACACACACACACACACACACGTGTATATATGGCCTTTCTAAAAATATAAATTGATTTGTCAAAGGGAAACCTAATACTATACAAAACTGATTAGCATAATAAAAGATTATTAAAAAGAAAACAAAAAATTAAACGTGAGCACGCAATTAAAAACAAACACACAAGCCAAGTACTAAACGGTAATATGATGGCGACTGCGCGCCGCTTCCCAGTCCCCCGAGAGCTTCCAATGCACAGCTAGGCCGGAACGCAGATTACGTAGGATATATTTGTAATTGCATCCCTCCGAATTAAAATGACAAAACTAATAACCATTTTTATTTTGAGAAAATATGCGGCAATTAACAATCCAAAGGCGAAGCTGCTCTTTGCTTTGAGAAACATTTAATTGCAGGGCTCTTACGAGGATTACCAAGAGGATTGTGCAAATTACAAGGAAATGCAGAAAGAAAAATAAGGAAATATTACAATTTAGATGAGAGGCGACAGAGGCAGGAAAAGCGGAGGGCTCTTCCTATTGGATGGCTGGTATTGTAGATTTGTTTTGTCCGCTAAGCAGAATTTTGCATAGTGGGTCAGAACTTGACCTGGCTTGTTTCCAGTTAATCCTGTTACATTCTCCATAATATAATTTTTTTTTTTTTTTAATAAAACCCAGAAATGGTAAAAGGGAAACTCCAATTATGGGCACAGCAGGTGTGCAGACTTGGGAACTCCGCAAAAAGAAATAGTGGGAACCCTCATAAATGGGTACAACAGGCGGACATACACAAAAATGCAAGACAGGGATGGTGGAAATCCTTCTTAATGGGCACAGTAAGTGTACAGACCTAGAAACTCATAGTAGAAATGGTGGGAACCCCTATTATTGGGTACAAAAGATGTGCAGACCCACAAACTCAACACAAGGATGGTGGAAACCCATCATAATGGACACATCAGGTGTGCACCCCCGGAAACTCATAGTATACGAGTATACATCAGGTGTGAAGAGCCAGTAACTCAGCACAGGGATGGGGAGAAATCCTCATAATGGGCAGAGCAAGTGTACAGACCTAGAACTCATAGTAGAAATGGTGGGAACTTCTAATAATGGGTACAAAAGGTG
Source organism: Lithobates sylvaticus (assembly GCA_028564925.1). Taxonomy (NCBI): domain Eukaryota; kingdom Metazoa; phylum Chordata; class Amphibia; order Anura; family Ranidae; genus Lithobates; species Lithobates sylvaticus. Next base: position 29,139,793 of record CM053038.1, read on the forward strand.
TACAGAACCACAAACTCAACACAAGGATGGTGGAAACCCATCATAATGGACACAACAGGTGTGCATATCCAGGAACACAACCCAGCAAATGAGGAGAATACCTCATAATAGGCACAACAGGTGTGCAGACACAGAAACTGATAGTAGAAATGGTGGGAACCCCTCTTAATGGGTACAACAGGTGTGCAACACAAGGATGGTAGAAACCCTTGCTAATGGGCATAGCAGATCCAGGAACGCATCGCATACTAGCCCATTCTGTTCCACTTACCTGCACAACAAAGCCCGCAATGTTCCCAGTGGTGGACGCGTCCACCTTCACCCATCTTCCTTCCGGCGGCCGCGGACTCCAGGCTCTGTGACTGGTCGGAGTGGCATGACGTCACGGCATGGGTCCTGTAGAAACGGCAGTATGGTGTCCTTTCTTCAGTGCGCATGCGCCTATGACGTCGGCTCAAGCGTATATGGTAAATATCTCCTAAACCATGCAAGTTTAGGAGATATTTCCAGTACCTAAAAGGTAAGCCTTATTATAGGCTTACCTGTAGGTAAAAGTGGTAAGGGTTTACAACCACTTTAAGAAATTATCTGAGTCCCCAACTTTAGGTTGAACCTAATGCCATGGTCTAGACCAGTGGTTCTCAACTCCAGTCCTCAAGGCGCCCCAACAGGTCATGTTTTCAGGATTTCTCTCAGATGAAATGGCTGTGGTAATTACTAAGGCAGTGAAACTGATCAAACCACCTGTGTAAATTATTGGAAAGCCTGAAAACATGACCTGTTGGGGCGCCTTGAGGACTTGGAGTTGAGAAACACTGGTCTAGACCAGTGATTCACATGTTCCTGCTGTAACGGGTGTATTACAAGCCGACGTTTCAGGTGTGCAGGGGTGGAGCTGGAAAATGGTCTAGACCAGTGATGGCGAACCTTGGCACCCAGATGTTTTGGAACTACATTTCCCATGATGCTCATGCACTCTGTAGTGTAGTTGAGTGTCATGGGAAATATAGTTCCAAAACATGTGGGGTGCCAAGGTTCGCCATCACTGGTCTAGACCATTTTCCAGCTCCACCCCTGCACACCCGAAACGTCGGCTTGTAATACACCCGTTACAGCAGGAACATGTGAATTATAGAACGTTCTCCTAGGTGCGTGGCGTATTATTCGGTAGCAGATGCTGTGATACGGCCCCCACTGTTTGTATAATTCATGGTGAATCAGCAGAAGACTCTCGCTAACACAAGCAGCATTGATTGAAAGGAGGCACCAGTAGCAACAGGCGCTCACGGCCAAAAACACAGAAGGGGGGGGGGGGGAGGTTGTGAAACAGAAGGATTCAGTATTGTTCAGTGTGGAGCCAATCACCCACTCCTATTGTTGTGTGCTGTTGCTCAGTTGTGCCAAGGGCCAGAGAAAGAAAAATAAATTTCTGTACTATCACTGCTTTTTTTTTTTTTTTTCCAATCTGCTGGGAGGGAGCCTATGGCGTTCTTCATGTTGTGTTTGTTCTTGCTGGTTTTGTATTATTTTTTTTTTTCATTTTAATGTTGTCGTTTACCACCGCCTGGATCCGCTCTTCTTCTGAAAGAGACTAAAGCCGTTAAATCCTTATCTTACATGAAGAGGGGACAATTCGTCTCCCTCCAGTGTGTGGAGCCATTTTTTTTTTCAAGCCGATAAGGCTGTCAATGCAGTGAGCTGGTTTGCTATGGATTAAAGGGAGCCAATCAGGGTATAAATACAGGAAGGATTGCAGACTTTTTTTTTTTTTTCTTTAAAGGAAGCCTGTTCTGAGAATAATTGTTCCAGGTCAGTGATCGAAAATGTAGAGCGGCATCAAGACCACTAATCTTTCCAGGAGATCAGCAATGGAAGCTTCCATATTGTAGACCGTACTAGTTTTTGTGAAGGTCATTCTTAAGGCCCGTACACACGATCTGACTTTTTGACAACCAACATGCAAATAAGCTGGTTTGGACCAACATCCGACCGTGTGTACGCTCCATCGGACCAACTTTTTCCAGGTTTCATCTGACTTTTGTTGGCTGTGCGAGCGGACCAACTTTCTGCCAACAAAAGTCTGATGGACCAAAGTCCGACCGTGTGTACACAAAACCAACCGTCTTTTGTACAAACCAATGCAGAACCAATGCAAAAAGATCAGACAACAATACAGAAGTTGACCAAAGGTGGCGGTAAAGAGCAGAAAAAAAACAAGTGATTTGGTGAAAGTTGGCTGAAAAAGTCCTGCCGTGTGTATGCAATACCAACTTGGGGCCAACGCCCTTTGGACAAAAATCCACGGGAAAGTTGGTCCACGGTCCGATCATGTGTATGAGGCTTTATGCTCGTTAATGATTCACAGAGCATTTTGCACATCCCACGAGTTCTAGGTCATGCTCATCCACTACTTTGTAAACCACTGACCTAGAGAAAATATTGGAGGTCAAGGTTTTCCTACTACTAATAGTTTCAATGACATTAAAAAAACACCAGCCTTTCTCAACCAGGGTTCCTCCAGAATTTGCGTGAGCTGTGGCTGATTAACCTTCAATCTGATGGTGCCCACATTAGTTTTAGGTCCACCACCATTTGGTAGAGTAATGTAGAAAAAAAAATAATTAGCCGCACTCCAGTTGTTGCTCTTAAAATGTCTTAATTTTATTAAATAGCCACAGTGAACAAACGCAGATTAAGTCAGTTGACGTGTTTCAGCCTATAAGGCCTTAGTCATAACCCACTTGGTAGAGCCAAAAGGTATGAAGAATATTTTGTCGTCTGAAGGGTGGCATTTCAGTCACCACTGTAGGAGGGACATTCTTCTGTTAAAAAAAAAAAAGTAACCTGAAAAGGAGTTCAGAGGTTCCCCTGAAGTAAAAAAAAAAAAAAAAAAAAAAAAGAAGGTTGAGAAAGGCCATTATAAACATTTGACCCTACGGCACAAAATGGCTCCCTACACTAAACCTAAAATAAGGACCCTAAGATTATCGCCCAGGCCAATCAGTTATTATAATTACTTGCAACTTTTTTTTTTTTCTTTCCTGAATTTCAGGAGCCTTCTGGTGCTCTAGAACCAGAGTTTTACCCATAATATCTGCTTTACTGAATTAATATAAAGAAATATCTATAAAAAATTTTTTTTTATAGAAATTTTATTAAAATAAAAATTAAGGCAAGCATATGAAACTATGGGTGTGATGTCAACGTTAGATATTCTTTAGAATTTCTGAATTCATCAGGACTGCTAATGACTGACTTGATATGACTGACTTAAATACATAGTGATTTTTTATTTATTTTTTTCCTTAAAAAGTTGGTCACGCTGCAAGAAAAAGGATTATTATTGCACTGGTAGTTATGGGCTTACCAGCCTACTCCCGATTTCTCTATACAACGTAAGGACTGATGAATACGATCATAGAGAACCAAAAATTAACCTGTGACACTGTAAAAAAAAAAATAAAAACCACACACCAAATTATTCCTATGACACATTTACACTAAACTACAACAGGGCAAAAACTTGGTTTCACATCCCACGTTGCCAGATTAAAGCCATTTTCTTATTGGCTGCTCTAACTTAGCATATAAATGTAAATGAGGATTTACAGCTTTTCTTCATAACCCACGTTAACCTTATTCACTACATGTCGATCTAAAAAAAAAAAAAAAAAAAAGCCGGGATAAAAAGGAGTAATGGAGGTCTACCCCTAATGTGTATTTGTTCTGTGCCTTCTAAACCGATAGACTTTAGACTGTTTTGTTTTTATATATATCTGGACAGCTTAGCTTTCTCTGCCGTTCTGAAGGACATCCCATAACTCTGCTACCTAACACTTCACCTAAAGCAAAAAAACGGGTTGTTTCATTTTCTTTTTTTTTGTGAAAAATAAATATTGGGGTCTCGTCCGGGAAAAGGAAACGCTTGGGGGCTCATCCGGGAAAAGGAAAAAGAAATGCTTGGGGGCTCGTCCGGGAAAAGGAAAAAGGAACGCTTGGGGGCTCGTCCGGGAAAAGGAAAAAGGAACGATTGGGGGCTCGTCCGGGAAAAGGAAAAAGGAACGCTTGGGGGCTCGTCCGGGAAAGGGAAAAAGGAACGCTTGGGGGCTCGTCCGGGAAAGGGAAAAAGAAACGCTTGGGGGCTCGTCCGGGAATAGGAAAAAGGAACGCTTGGGGGCTCGTCCGGGAATAGGAAAAAGGAACGCTTGGGGGCTCGTCCGGGAATAGGAAAAAGGAACGCTTGGGGGCTCGTCCGGGAATAGGAAAAAGGAACGCTTGGGGGCTTGTCTGGGATATGGAAAAAGAAACGCTTGGGGGCTCGTCTGGGAAGTGGAAAAAGAAACGCTTGGGGGCTCGTCCGGGAAAGGGAAAGAAATGCTTGGGGGCTCGTCCGGGAAAGGGAAAAAGAAACGCTTGGGGGCTCATCCGGGATTAGAAAGTGAAAAAAAGAGAAAAACAATATTCCTAGGCTTTCTAGGGCAGGTAGACATCAGTAAACTGGGGAAAAACAATAAAAAAATAGTACAAAATAAAGCTTTAATAACAAACTCCTTCGTGCCCACATACAGCTGAAATGTAGTTAGTATTCCGATTACAAGTCTTGTACAAAACCTGTCACCACAGAAGTTGCCTTTTCCAAGCACTAACATCTTCAAGGTCATCAAAATCATGGCACACCATGCCCCAAAGCACAAAAATAGCATAACTGAAGTAGATTCTAGTGAAATCAACAAAAGGAGAGTGAATATACAAAATGCAGGGTAGCCCACAAAACAGCATTCACAAAGAATTAAAGCTTAACAAAAAAAAAAAAAAAAACAAAAATATATTAAAAGGTGTATAGGACCTGAACTGAAAATTGTAATCTTTGCCTGAAAGGTGAACAGGACCTGAACTGAAAATGTAAATCTTTGCTTGTTATATTAAAACGCTGCACAGGTTTTTATTGCTGTATCACATAGTATGATCATCGCCCCTTGTTAACAGGGTATCAAAATTTGTCCAAAGCCAAAAGCGGCAACGCTATAGAAATCCCTCATTTCCATTAAGCACAAAGCCTAAAGGCCTCGACCTAAAAATGGGAGTGGACATTTTTACAAGTGGCCTTCAATACTTGAAACCATTCTGAATATAAAACTTCAGTCTTAAACAGCCATTTCCCTTAGATAGAGGTTTTTGAATATGGTCGCTGCCTACGGAAAAAGCCATATTAAAAAAAAGGATTTAAAACAAATGACCTTAAAAATTAACTATTTTTCTGTAGTGAAAGTTTAAAAAAAAGTCTTACAAAGTCCCCCCCCATTTTTTTTTTCCCTATCTGTTCAGTGTTATTTCCCCAAATTCATCATTTAAAAAAAGAGGCGTGAATATTTTTGGATTCCCATTAGCTCTTTCCCAGCACCCAACGCGACCGTGTTAACTGTGTGTACATATATATTATAAATATATGTATATTAAATATACTAAATGTTTATCTTGCTGTTTAGTGTTAATTTATTGCCAAGCTATTGGACTTGAGATGAAAGAAATTGTGGTTTTCTATATGGAAAAATAAAAATAAAAAAATGACACGATCTATTTAAAAAAAGTGGATAAAAAAAAAAGAAGAAGAAGAAGAGGAAAAGATATTTTTTAAATATGAATATAAAATATATAATTTAAAAATTATATTTGTACGGTGCTGTAATTGTGTGGAGATAAATTCCTAAATAAAAGAATATTGTTTGATATGTTTTGAGCAGTAAAAAAAAAAATAAAAAAGAAGATTTACATAATATATTGCAAAGCGTATACTGTGGAAGTATTTTAATCTTTTGAATATTTAAGTGACTGAATCATAATATCTCACCTCTCACTTTCGATAAGTTCTGCATCTCTGTTATGATTGTAAGAAGATGGACACAATTTTGAACACTATTCTTTTTTTTTTCTGAAATGGCTTCCAACTCTGATATCGCGCTTCTGCTAAGAATCGCACAATTAGTAACTCCGCGCTATCAGGATCTATAAATTGTGCGATTCTCAGTCAAATCTTCATGCCTACATTAAGTTGGAAAAAGAAAAAAAAAGAAAAATATACCGCACGCACAAATGTGGAAGTTTCGGAAACCAAGTCACTAATCTCTCTCCAACGATGTTGCTTTTAATTGACTGTTGAGCTGTGGTTTACTCCACATTACATTTTGTCATGGTTTTAAATTCACTTGCACACTGTTCGTGTCCTTTGGGTATCTCCCACTATTACAGCATTAATAAAGATATATATTAAAAGAAAAAAAAAAAAAAAGAAGAAGATTTCTGAAAACCTCATCAAGAAGAAAAACAAAATGTGAAGCTAGAACTTATAACAGCATTTTGCACTGATCATTTACAGATAACTTCCATCAAAAGTCCACTGTTGCTAGACTTTGTTTATAAAAATAAAAATGAAAAAAAAATATATTGTTAGAAGACAAAGGAAAGTGAATACAAAAAAAAAAAAAAAAAATCCCATGCTTTGCTTTTGCATTCTACTGAAAATGTAAGGAAGAAAAAAAAATACAAAAGTAATTGTGCTACTAAATAAAAGTTTATTGTATTGAATATAAGCTCTGACTCTTGTGTGTTGCATTAAGCTGTTATGTATTGGTATTTAAATGGGTTAAACTGGCTCCCCCTCAAAAATAAAATAAAAAAAAAAAAGACTAAAGTACAAAAAAAAAAAAAAGGGGGGACTAGACATTTTACCACAATTAAGTGGTTTCAGTGTGTATAATAGATAGAGATATATATATATATATATATATATATATATATATCTCTATCTATATATATCTCGATCTCTCATATATATATCTATATCTATATATATATATATCTCTCTCTATCTATCTATCTCTATATATATATATATCTCTCTCTATCTATCTATATCTCGATCTCTCATTCATATATATATATATTTATATATATATATATATATATATATATATATATATGATATATATATATATATAATTATACACACATACATATACATACATACATATATATATATATATATATAATATATATATATATACATACATACATATATATATATATATATATATCTCGATCTCTCACATTATATATATATATATAAATATATATATATATATATATATATATATATATATATATATCACGGCCTATGTGGTCGCATCTTATAACGTATTTACACAACTGTCTGTCTAGCAGGGGTCCCAATGAGCCTTGGGTATATATGCAAGTGCTAGGAGGGAAAATCTATCCAACACACAAAAAAAAAAAAACACATTAAAAAGAAAATTTCACATGTTTCACTAACAGATTGATATGTTATTTGCTAAAATACACTAACATTTTTTTTTTTAAATGAGAAAATTACCCCCTCCTTTTGAGCAGGTAAAAAAAAAAAATGTAATTAAAAATAAAATAAAAAAAGAGCAATACTCGCTTTTCCAGAGCTGTCTGCTACAGTATATTCACCACAAGATATCCTCATCCTTCTGGATTAAACAGAGCTGGGTGTCATTCAACCCAAAAGGCTGAGGGGATACAGTGAATGCAGTGCATCATTGGTTGGCCAATAAGAAATGTCACCATGGTTAAAAAAATAAAATAAAAAAAATGAAAAATAAAAAAATAAAAAAACAGCCTACAGCAAGCCTGGATTTGGTCTTTAAAAAAAAAAAAAAAATTTTTTAAAAGAATGTCCTGGTGCGGTTGGGCCTGGGTCCCTCTATGTTACGCTGGATCATGGCGCTCTACACATCCCCTACTGCCCAGGTCAAGGTGAACGGTGTCCTTTCCACAGGAGTTCTCCACTCGGAATGGCACGAGGCAGGGGTGCCCACTTTCACCAATATTGTTCGCTCTGGTGTTAGAACCGCTGCTCCGGAGAATCCAAGCTAAATCGGAGTATTAAAAAGGAGTCTGTCGGTTCAGTAGAACATAATTACCTATTCCATGTCGTGGACACCCTCTTGTCTCATTGCCTAACCCAGGGATCCTCAAACTACGGCCCTCCAGCTGTTGCAGAACTACACATTCCATGAGGCATTGCAAAACTCTGACATTCACAGACATGACTAGGCATGATGGGAATTGTAGTTCCTGAACAACTGGAGGGCCGTAGTTTGAAGACCCCTGGCCTAACCTGATGGAGGAACTAACCGCTTACGGCAGGGGTCTTCAAACTATGGCCCTCAGTTGTTCAGGAACTACAAATTCCCATCATGCCTGGTCATGTCTGTGAATGACAGAGTTTTACAATGCCTAATAGGACGTGTAGTTCTACAACAGCTGGGAGGGCCGTAGTTTGGAGATCCCTGGCTTATGGCCAAGTGTCCAATTTTCAGATAAAATTATGGAAAATCTGAAATTCTGCCGATTGATGTCCCCCCCCAGCCCTTGCTACCACCTTGAAGAGAGCTTTCACATTTACTTGGGCTTCCACCTCCCTAAAATATCTGGGCATTCAACTTACCGACTGTCTAGAGTCCCTTTACACACACAATTATGCTCCTCTACTTCGGAAGATCCACCAGGATCTACAATCCTAAGATAGAGCGACTTTCACACGGATTGGCCACACAAGCATTAAGATGACTGTATTGCCCCCACATACTTTTCATCCTGCAGATGGTGCCTGTGTCCCTATCTAGACGCTTTTTTTTACTGAGCTCCACAGCCTCTTCACCTCGTTTGTTTGGAAAGGTAAGCGACCACGTCTAGCCATGGCTTTGTTGCAACGACCCAAACGACTGGGAGGCCTTGGCATCCCCAATAGTATAGAACTATTGCTCTGCAGTGCATTAACTGGAGATTTCACACCTCCTCTAAATTATAGGTACCCCTCGAGAAGGCTCTGGCAGGCCGTAATCTATCCTACGCACTGTGGGTCCCTTCGAGCGATAGGGGTTTATCAGATTATAGGTACCCCTCGAGAAGGCTCTGGCAGGCCGTAATCTATCCTACGCACTGTGGGTCCCTTCGAGCGATAGGGGTTTATCAGATTGGGTATCCCCACTAACACCACATGTCCTCAAAGTTTGGGGCAGGCTAAATAGGTCCCTAGCCCCTCCAACATCACCACTAGCGCCTGTTGGTGGCTTTCTGTGGTTTCCTCCTGGGGAGAAATTGTCCTTTTTTTTGGTCCCTGGATAACTGGTGGGGATATTGGCCTGTCCCGCTTCATGGAGGGTCACAGCCTAATTTCACTGGCCCCCCTCAGGGAGTGGTACGGTCGTTTCCCCTTTGACTTTTGGAGATATCACCGATTTTGTCTCCTCACGGCGCCACTTATCCCCGATGAGGCCTACCCCCTTACAGAGTTTGAACGCATATGGGCAGCCGAAGAACCTCTGCCGCATCTGATCTCAGCTCTTTATAAAAGTTACTAGATTCGGGCTCACCCCAACCCTAAACCATTCTTCATTAGGGAATGGGAGCGGGATCTCGGGTGTGAGGGGAATGTCCACTTAGGTCGAAAGCCTAGGACAGGGATGGGCTCGTACTAGTAATAGTTATACTCAGTGTAATGCATATGCAATATGCAATTAGCGGACCTCCAGCTGTTACGAAACTACAAGTCCCATCATGCCTTTGGGTGTCATGCTGGTGGCTGTCAGAGTCTTGCTATGCCTCATTGGACTTGTAGTTCTGCAACAGCTGGAGGTCCGCTAATTGCATATCCCTGGTGTAATGTATTATGGCGCTACCGATATCAGTATATGTCCTTGAGGTGCATTTTGCCTTTCCTTTCCCCTTTTGTCTGTATGCGGTTTTGTATGGCTTAAAATGTAAAATAAAATAAAGATTGAAGAAGAAAGAAAGAAGAAAGAGAAAGAAAGAAGAAAGAAAAAGAAGAAGGAAAGGAAAGAAAAGAAGAGAAGAAGGAGAAAGAAAGAAGGAGAAGGAAGAAGAAGAGAAGGAGGAAGAAAGAAGAAAGAAGAAAGAAGGAAAGAAAGAAGAAAGGAGAAGAAAGAAGAGAAGGAAGAAGAAAGAAGAAGAAGAAGAAGAAGAAGGAAAGAAAGAAGAGAAGGAGAAGGAAAGAAGGAAAAAGAAGGAGAAGAAAGAAAGGAGAGAAAGGAAGAAGGAGAAGAAAGAAGGAGAAGGAGAAGAAAGAAGAAGAAGGAGAAGAAAGAAGAGAAGGAGAAGAGAAGAAGAGAAGGAGAAGAAAGAAGAAGAAGGAGAAGAAAGAAGAAGAGAAAGAAAGAAGAGGAGAAGAAAGAAGAAGAAGGAGAAAGAGGAGAAGAAAAGAAGGAAGAAGAAGAGAAGGAGAAGGAGAAGGAGGAGAAGGAGAAGGAGAGAGGAAAGAAGAAAGAAAGGAGAAGGAAAGAGAAGGAAAGAGAAGGAGAAGAAAGAAGGGAGAAGAAGGAGGAAGAAGAAAGAAGACAGAATATACAGCAAGGGTGCAGAGGATTAAGCCTGGAGTTAGTCTTAAATAAAAGAAAGAAAAAAGGGACTTAGAGAATACATCTAACAAAAAAACTCTTTAAAAAGAAAAGAACAAACCCAAACTTCATTAATTTACCTTATTGCATTTATTTCTATATAATATATAATATTCATTTGTTTTAAACTTAACAATTTGCAACTTCATAAACATCCAGCTCGATATTCAGATTAATAAAACAGTGATAAAGCAAAGACATTTTACTGCCTCAAAACCCTCAAATTTGCTTAAGTCTGAATTTTATTTTTAATAAATGCAAATGTTTTTTATTTTATTTTTATTTATTTTTTGGGGGGGGATTTTTATTTTTTTTAAACTTTCTAAATGTTTTTTTTTTGTTTTTGTTTTTTTAAATAGAAGTTGAATGAAAACTATTGCAGAAAAAAAAACGAAAAAAAATAAAAACCCCATCAAAAGTGCAAACAATCGCATTTAGTATATACAACATCCTGCAAAGTGGCTGAGGGATCTCTGGATGATGGCTCAAGTGGCAGGTTGCACAAGTGTCTCTTGAGCTGCGGCGATAGCCCATTTGTGATAAATGGTGGATGTATTTCGGAGTATGAAACATCCAAAAATTACTAATAAATACTTTGGGTTGAATAAAAAAAAAAAAAATTTAACTTAGGAAATAAAATATTTTTTTTTCCTATTTACTAGTTATTTCAGATTGGGCATTTTAGGACCATAACTGATCTACTCAATGCAAAAACAATCCCTCTTGAATCTAGCAAACACCCAATGTGGGAAGCTATTTTGGGAGCTGAACCAACATGCAGACAATCGATTCCCTAGGAGGAAAATTTGGAGAACTGTAGAAATTAGTTTCAACCAACGTTGGTGACCATTTTGTGAAAGCCAACAAATGCTTGGCCAACAGTAGACATCAAGAAGCTCTAGTAGACCTAGTGGACTCCATTGCAATAAAAAAAAAAGTCTTCGGCTTTAGAAGGCAGGGAAGATGGATGTATTGAGCTCACAAGATCGCACAATCTTTTTAGGGTTAACCCAAACTGGAGAATTACAGTTCACCCAATGTTGGTGACCATTTTGTGAAAGCCACCAAATGCTTGCCAACAGTAGACATCAAGAAGCTCTAGTAGACCTAGTGGATGCTATTGCAATAAAAAGTCTTCTGAATTACAGTTCACCCAATGTTGGTGACCATTTTGTGAAAGCCACCAAATGCTTGCCAACAGCAGATATCCAATAAAAATGTAATTTAGGAAATTAAAACTTATATTTTTTTCCTACTTACTCAAAATAGTCTTTTGAGATTGGGTATATTATGGTCATAGCTGATCTACTAGAAAGCAAAAACAATTCCTCTTGAATTTAGCGAACACCCAACGTGGGAAGTTATTTTGTGAGCTGAACCAACATCTGGACAAATTGGTTTCCTAGGAGGAAAACTTTACGAGAGCACACGGTAGAATTATGGTTCGCCCAACGTTGGTGACAATTTTGTGAAAGCCACCAAATATTTGGGCCTACAGCAGACATCCAATAAAAATGTATTTAAGGAAATAAAAAGGTTATTTTTTTCTCTTTACTCATACTAGTCTTTTCAGATTGGGTATTTTATGGCCATAGCTGGTCTACTCAAAGCAAAAACAATCCCTCTTGAATTCAGTGAGCACCCCAATGGGGGAAGCCATTTTGGGAGCTGAACCAAAGACAATCTGCTTCCGAAGAGGAAAATTTTAAGAGAACAAACTGTAAAATTATGGCTCATTCAATGTTGACAATTTTGTGAAAGCCACCAAACACTTGGCCAACTGCAGACATCCAATAAAAATGTAATTTAGAAAATAACATTTTTAATTTTTTTTCCTATTTACTCATACATTTTTTGTTCAGATTGGGTATTTTATGGCCATGATCTACCCAAAAGCAAAAAAAAAAAAAAAACACATCCCTCTCGAATTTAGCAAACACCTAATGAAGGAACCTATTTTTGCGAGCTGAACCAACATCTGGACAAAATCGGTTTCCTAGGAGAAAAATCTTGAGAACAAACTGTAGAATAATGGTTCACCCAACCTTGGTGACAATTTTCTAGAAGCCACCAAAATGCTTGGCCAACAGTAGACGTCAGTAAGCTCTAGTAGATCAAGTGGACTCAATTGCAACAAAAAGGTCTTCGGCTTTAGAAGGCCGGAAATATGGACATATCGGCTCACAAGATAGCGCAATCTTTTTGAAGGTTAACCGTGCACCAAAAGTAGGACTGAAAAGGAGGTCAACAATGGAAGAAATGTGGGCTTGATTTCACCATGAAACACAAGAGCAACAGAGAATTTGAACTTTTTATGAGCCAAAGAATCGGCACACGGATTAATTATTTTTAAGACTCAAAGTTGGGGTGGCAAGAAAAAAAAAAAAAATAGCTGGTGTAGATCTGCAGGACCATCTATTAGGAAGATTAAGAGACACTCAAAGGATGGAGGAGGGAAAATTAGCTGGCTTAAGATGGCTGCTTTTCTCTAGAAAGAAAAAAAAACAAAAACAAACATTTTACTTACAAAAATAATCCTCTCTCCAACCCTCAACCTTCCATGTTTTTTTTTTTATTTTTATTTTTTTAATTTTTTTCTAAATTTCACAAGTCCTTTCTTTCCTCTTGGTGTCAAACAGTCTCAGCTGCTGGTAATAGAAGAAACTTCTAGATTGAAGGGTTCATAGGATGCTGAGATCACGGGTTTCTGACGTTGGGGGCACCGTCTTTTTTTTTTTATTTTAATTTTTTTTTCACATGAAAGTCGGTAAATCCAAAGTGCAAATTTGCCAGAGTGCCCGCTCTCTAGGAGAAAGAAACAAGACTGAAGAGGAAAAGCGTTTTGTTTTTTTCTTCGACTATAGTCCTAGAACTGTAATAAAAAGCTGAAAAAATGTCTATTAAGTAGAGCATTGCCCTCCACTCTCAGGGGGAGAAAAGAGGGAGATGGGGAAGCTCCACGCAAAAGGAAAAAAAAAGTGGGATTTGTTGGGGGGGGGGGGGGGGGGAGGGGAGTAGCGGGTTGCTCATGATGGGATGCACTGTACTCGATCGGGACCTTCTTCGTCGTCGTCAGAGCTGTCGGAGGTGCTGGGGGAGTCATCGGATTCGTTCTCACCTGTGGCTTGTTCTCTTCTCCTCTGCAGGGAAAAAAGATTTATAGTATAAATATATATCTCTCATGAGCGAGTGGACAAAACCCAGGAGGATAAATAATGGTGGGAAACATCCATCTATGCAAAAAAATCGTATTAGGCTAGCTAACACCCGGACACTACCGTTAGCACCATAAAACACATCACATGTAGAGCGCAAGGTGTCCACGTAACTTTGCTTCTCTCTCCTGCTTGATAATTCACCAGTCAGTTTCAAACTACCAAGACAAGTTTGAGATTGACTGGTGTCTGTAGGGCTCACTCACACAGGTGACAAAAATAAGTGGGCCCATGGTCTTCTACACTGCAGCATACACAAATATACTCTGTACATAGTCCACCTCCACCCAATAAACCGATCATTCACAGAAAGCTAGAAAAGAGCTTAACAGGATGTCCTCTCTCTGCGCCAATGCAGCAGGAGCCACCAGCAGTTGGCTGACCTCAACATGGAGAAAAATGGTGTTCAATAAAAACACAAGGCAGAAAATGACAGACTTAAACTGTATTGTTCATTTTAACACAAGAGACTCCATCTTGGTTTCTGTGTCCTTCACATAACACAGACTAAGATTTCCCAGAATGTTCCCCGCCCCCCCCCCCCCCCCCTTTCTCAAGGTTTTAGTTTTGCAACTATTAGGCATAGTTGATGACATATGATATTTGACATTCTATTTGCTAGTAACATCTCACACCACCCCATTTCTTTTCTTCTATATAAAATAGAACGCAATACATTTTTTTTTTTAAATGGATATTTTAAACACAGACTGTGTCCTGTGAATCTGTTACTGCATATGCAGAGTAATTTTTTATTTTCAGTGTCTTAATCAAAAAAATTTGTAAAAAAATAAATAAAAAAATAAAAAGTTATTAACCACTTTAATACAGGGCACAAGTCAGCCCTGAGTAGCAGCGGTGGTCATAGGGTCCACTTATATGCATCGGGAGGCAGGGTTGAGGCTCCCGGAGAAATGCCTACAGAGTCAGAGAACTGCGTCATTCCCTTAAGGCTAAGGAAGTTCTACAGCATTGTGGATAAAGACAGAAGCGCATCAAGAAGGTAAGCGTATGGCACTAGATGTCCAATTCCTCAGGGTGACATGCAATGGATGAACAGGAGTGCGTTTGCACTGGGTAGCTGAATGGCCAGCCACTTCTCTGCGTTGCAAGCAGGATCAGGCACTATGGACTGGAACTTCCAAAAGAAAAAAAGAAAAAAAAAAAAAAAAAAGAAAAAACAGGAGCACCAGGAGTCCAAAGAATCTTTATTAAGAGTTCTACCAAACTTCACAAATGGTAGACAACGCAATACAGGGACGCAAAACGGCCCCCCCCTTTATTAGGACTTGCCCCATTTGTGGTAGTGGAAATGGACTCTAGGTTGTTGTTTGAAGAACGCCAAACCGTAGCAGGCACATTCCCCAGCCATCAAATGGGACTCAAACCCCGATATGTGGTGCTCCTAATTTTCCATTAAAGACAGAAGCTCATACTGACCACACAAAGGAGTGTTGTACTAATTTGGTAAGAGCCGCAACTCCTCTACCCCAGTGCTCATCAACCGTGTCCTCAGGGCCCACTAACAGGCCAAGTTTTATGTATTACCTTGGGGAGATGCAGACTAGAATACTGCTATCACTGAGCAGCAAATGATATCACCTGTGATGTATTTCAGTTATCTTGCAAACCTGGCCTGTTAGTGGGCCCTGAGGACAGGGTTGATGACCACTGCTCTACCATATAAGAGTATCTTTCTTTGGAGACCAGTCTCATGTAAGGAAAGTACATACCCACAGGGCATTGCCAATCCCCACTGAACAAAAGAAAATGGGAGAAGTTAATTGAAAGAGACAGCCAGATCATTAGATGGATTCCATGGGGCGAGTCGCTTTTTACTATCTGCAATGGAGCCAGTTATAACCGAGCCGTGGCAAAGTTTCCCAGACCCCCCGTAATGAGACAAAACTAGCTCTTTCTTACACAACAAATTGGCCACTGGTAACGCCTCCTCAGTATCTAAGGGGGGGGGGGTTCACTATCCGAATTGTCGGACACAAACGTAAGCGGTAAAGGGTGCTTAGTAGCGGGCTTGCACAACAAAGCCTTTTCCAAATAAGATACAAAGACTTCCAGAATGGCAGAAAATTATTTAAAAAGTCGAAGGGGGCCTTGAAGCCTTCAAAGCCACTTGACTCATATCCAAGGAGGGCCTTTAAGCCTCCAGGATATGGGGGGGGGGGGTCTTCCATCCAAGTTCGTGCTCTCCAGCCTTCTCGATGGCCATGCCATAATGGTGATTCCCATGTGCACCCCCAGCCTTCTCGATGGCCATTCCACAATGGTGATTCCCATGTGCACCCCCAGCCTTCTCGATGGCCATGCCACAATGGTGATTCCCATGTGCACCCCCAGCCTTCTCGATGGGAATCACCATTGTGGCATGGCCATCGAGAAGGCTGGGTGTGCACATGGGAATCACCATTGTGGCATGGCCATCGAGAAGGCTGGGTGTGCACATGGGAATCACCATTGTGGCATGGCCATGTGCACACCCAGCCTTCTCGATGGCCATGCCACAAGGGTGATTCCCATGTGCACCCCCAGCCTTCTCGATGGCCATTCCACAATGGTGATTCCCATGTGCACCCCCAGCCTTCTCAATGGCCATGCCACAATGGTGATTCCCATGTGCACCCCCAGCCTTCTCGATGGGAATCACCATTGTGGCATGGCCATCGAGAAGGCTGGGTGTGCACATGGGAATCACCATTGTGGCATGGCCATGTGCACCACACCCAGCCTTTCTCGATAGCCATGCCACAATGGTGATTCCCATGGGCACGCACAGGAGTGACATCATCTTGGCCTTGCCATGGAGGAGGCTGGAGAGCAGGAACTTGGAAGGAAGACTGGGGGGGGGGGGGGGGGGGTATGGCAGGCTGAAGCACATTTACTGTGGGAATAGCTGCTGCCTTTAGACCCATCAACTGCGACTCGGTCATAGCTGGATCTAGTGCACATAGGGAGCATCTCAGGGTATACACCTGTTATTCTCCCCCCCCCCATCCATCTAATGATCTGTTTCCCCTCGATGAACAGAAGACCAAGCTGGTTTTTATATGTCCCTTTTATACAGCAACGCTTTTTCTACTCTCATGGTACTCGCCATGCTTGACTTCTACACAGGCAGTTGGATGATAGAAGGGAAATTAAAAAAAAAAAAAAGATACATCTGTCTTGCAAACACAAATTAATTATCTTTCTGATTTAAGAAGAGACGACTATTTTAAATAAGAGAAGTGGAAGATGTCAGATCAGGCAGTTTGTTTTGTCATATCCCTGTCATCTTTGCATCCAATTAAGTGAGACGTGGCTCTGCTGGCTCTTTAATTATCCACAAATAAGAGAGAGAAGCGGCCGTGTTTTCACAAGACAGACATCCTACACATGCGGCAATTAAGGAGCCGCGCGGCTTGTAATGAAATCCGTTTTATTTGATCCTGGTAGCAGCGCGGAGAAGTGGCTGGACAGAGGGGGGGAGGTCCGCTCACCTGGGCTTACCGACAGCAAAGCATTCTGGGAGGAAGGCAACAAGTGCACTACGGTGCTAAATTAATTGCCTCCTCGAGCTGGGACGATCGTGTTGCGAGCCGCTGAATAACGAGCGCATACAGCGGAACTTACAACTGCGCCGGTTGTTCCATATGACAAAACAAAAAATACGGTCCACTCAGTTTCTGCAGAGCGGATAAGGACAGAGCCCGCTCTATGGGCAGCCAGGTGTAAGCGGACTCCACTGTCTGTTAACGCCCAACTGCCCTCTGACCCGAGCCACATAGAGGGAGGACGGACCCCCTTCTGACACGGTCTGCTAAAAAATAAAAAAAAAAATATATTATATATATATATATCTGACTTTCATCACTTGGTGTGAATTTATTTTCCTGCCGCGGTGATTAGGACAAGAGCTCCTAGGGAGCGGCCTGTACTCACCCTGCGGTGCCCCCTCTGCCGTAGATGGTGCATCAGAAACCATAACATGTGGTTGTCGAACAGGTCAGCGTGGTGTAGGCTGTCCTCATCTCTTTCACGTTTGTTTTTCTTGATAACCTGGAGAAGGAGGAGAGAGAGAAACGATTATGGCTGCGGTCATACAGTCGCAGGGATGCGATCGTTTGCAGCATTCAGAGGCAGCTAAACGCCACTTTTGGACGCAGCAACAATTAAGTACCCTGGCCACGGGATACAGACTGGCTGATTAGCTGCAGCCAGCACGCCACAGACGCCAACCCTGGATGCACATGGTGCGTGTCTGGGGGGGAGGGGGGGTTCGCAGGCTCTATTCGCATGTAAATCACTCAGATGAGGGCACAAACATGACAGCCGCAGCCAATCGCATACAATGTGTGCAGGCAGCGTTCATTCTCACCAGTGATCATGTAAAGGTAGCCCAACTCTGCAGAGATCAAAGATGGCTGGATGCAGGACAGGGACTTCAAAGCTGACCCCCAACCCTATTCTAAAGATAGCAGATTTTACACCCCAGCATTGGCCGTCCCATAACAACAAGCTGATTGGGGGGGGGACGGACACAAACACACATGCTGATGATACCTGAACACCGTCACAGCGGAGGAAGTGACCCCCTCTTAAGGGGCGAGTCCTGTGCAAGGAAAACATGTGGCCTGTGTTCCCTCCCACCGACTCCTACATCGCTAAATCTCTGTGTGTAGGGGTCTGTAGGAGGGACACCCCCCCCCCCCCACTTCCCCAGTTCTGCGGTTCCTCCTACTTCCCCAAAGCTCTGCGGTTCCCCCCCCTGAAGCTCTGCATCCCCCTCCCCCACTTCCCCAAAGATCTGCGGTTCCTCCTACTTCCCCAAAGCTCTGCGGTCCCCACCCCTGAAGCTCTTCATCCCCCCCCCCACTTCCCCAAAGCTCTGCGGACCCTCCTCCCCAAAGCTCAGCGCCCCCCCCCCACTTCCCCAAAGCTCTGCGGTTCCCCCCCAAAGCTCTGCGGTTCCCTCCTCCCACTTCCCCAAAGCTCTGCGGTGCCCCCCCCTCCCCCAACTTCCCTAAAGCTCTGCGGTCCCCGCCCCCCCCCCCCCCCCCAACTTCCCCAAAGCTCTGCGGTCCCCGCCCCCCCCCCCCCCCCCACTTCCCCAAAGCTCTGCGGTCCCCGCCCCCCCCCCCCACTTCCCCAAAGCTCTGCGGTCCGTCCCCCAAAGCTCTGCGGTTCCTTCCCAAAGCCCTGCGGTCCCCCCCCCACGTCCCCAAAGCTCTGCGGTGCCCCCCCACGTCCCCAAAGCTCTGCGGTGCCCCCCCCCCCCAACTTCCCCAAAGCTCTGCGGTGCCCCCCCCCCCCCCCAACTTCCCCAAAGCTCTGCGGTCCCCGCCCCCCCCCCCCAACTTCCCCAAAGCTCTGCGGTCCCCGCCCCCCCCCCCCACTTCCCCAAAGCTCTGCGGTCCGTCCCCCAAAGCTCTGCGGTTCCTTCCCAACGCCCTGCGGTCCCCCCCCACGTCCCCAAAGCTCTGCGGTGCCCCCCCCCACTTCCCCAAAGCTGTGCGGTCCCCCCTCCCCAAAGCTCTGAGGCGCCCCCCCCCCCCCACTTCCCCAAAGCTGTGCGGTCCCCCCTCCCCAAAGCTCTCTGAGGCGCCCCCCCCCCAAAGCTCTGCGGTTCCCTCCCCCCCCCCCACTTCCCCAAAGCTCTGCGGCCCCCCCCCCACTACCCCAAAGCTCTGCGCCTCCCCCCCACTTCCCCAAAGCTCTGGGGTCCCCGCCCCCCCCCCCCCCACTTCCCCAAAGCTCTGCGGTTCCACCCCCCCCCCCCCACTTTCCCAAAGCTCTGCGGTTCCACCCCCCCCCCACTTTCCCAAAGCTCTGCGGTTCCACCCTCCACACCCCCAAAGCTCTGCGGTTCCACCCACCCGCCCCCCATTTTTCCCAAAACGCTGTGGTTCCACCCCACTTCCCCAAAGCTCTTCGGTCCCCGCCCCCCCCCCCTTCCCCAAAGCTCTGCGGTTCCTCCACTGACCACTACAGACACACTGGTAATGGAGGGGTTGACAAAAGAAACCACAGTTCCCAGCATGGATATCCCATCCAGCAAACCAGGAAGTTTGGATTGCAGTGACACCCAAAGCTCTGCAAGGTTGAACACACCCCCTGCTGGAAAGGCCACTGTTAAGCTCCTTCTCTACGGGGGTGCATCTGGTTTTTACCGTGAGCAACGAACGTAATCCACAAATTGGGGGGCAGCTGAAATGTCAATGTATGGAGGGGACCCCCAGTGTCCGCTCAAGTGCTCCTAAGTCAATGGCCCAGAGCCCAATTGATCTAAGGGCCGTTCCCACCCTCCACATTACAGGTAGCCTTCCACTTCCCAACCTGGAAAAGGACCTCACCATCAAGCTCTGTACTTTATTAACATGGCAAGGCGAACGCCGCTCCTGGTATATCGTAACCCACCAGCCTGCTCAAACGTACCCCACCAGGAAAGGAAGAGGTTACTCCGCATGTCTTACGACTTGCATGGCACAAGATCAATCTCTCAGGAGCGGCGACGATAACACCATATGGGTAGCGATGAGCTCACCGCTGTGCTGACTAATCCCGGGGCCCACACACTCACCAGACGCTTTTCAAGAAGACTTTAACCTTTTCAGAGCCGTGACTTGGCAAGACACAGCCGAGCAGGAGGGATGCACTACCGTTCCTTGGCTTACCTCCTTGAGTCCGTGCAGCTCGGTCGGGTCCTTGGCAGTGGGCAGCCAGATTTTGACATCGTAATCGAGGCCGCTGGTCGCTAGTACAGGTAGGTGCGGGTGTGGCTCCAAGCAGTTCACCTGGGAAAATGCCAAACGGGTTAATTAGGAGCTTTCTTTCTTAGCCAGTTTATTACCAAAGGCTACAAACTCTTCCATTTCAACTATATCTACAGGTGAGCTGCATTATGATGATGTTCTTGGGTGTAGATATACTTTAATCCCAGGATCTCTAGAGCAGTGGTCTCCAATCTGCATTACAGGGGCCAGAAGCGGCCCTTTGCTAGCCTTTATCCGGCCCTTAGGGCACAACTCCTCCCACTGACACCGACGACCGGGGGCACAACTCCTCCTCCCACTGACACCGACGACACAACTCCTCCTCCCACTGACACCGACGACCGGGGGCACAACTCCTCCTCCCACTGACACCGACGACCGGGGGCACAACTCCTCCTCCCACTGACACCGACGACCGGGGGCACAACTCCTCCTCCCACTGACACCGACGACCGGGGGCACAACTCCTCCTCCCACTGACACCGACGACCAGGGGCACAACTCCTCCTCCCACTGACACCGACGACCGGGGGCACAACTCCTCCTCCCACTGACACCGACGACCGGGGGCACAACTCCTCCTCCCACTGGACACCGACGACCGGGGGCACAACTCCTCCTCCCACTGGACACCGACGACCGGGGGCACAACTCCTCCTCCCACTGGACACCGACGGGGGCACAACTCCTCCTCCCACTGGACACAGACGGGGGCACAACTCCTCCCACTGAACACCGACGGGGGCACAACTCCTCCCACTGAACACCGACGGGGGCACAACTCCTCCCACTGGACACCGACGACGGGTGCACAACTCCTCCCACTGGACACCGACGACGGGTGCACAACTCCTGCCAATGACACCGACAGGGGCACACCTCCTCCCAATGACACCAATGACGGGGCATAACTCCTCCCAATGACACCAAACAATGGGGCACAATTCCTCCAACTGACACCAAACAATGGGGCACAATTCCTCCAACTGACCCCAAACAATGGGGCACAATTCCTCCATCTGACACCAACAATGGGGCGCAATTCCTCAAACTGACACCAAACAATGGGGCACAATTCATCCAACTGACACCAACAATGGGGCACAATTCCTCCTACTGACATCAGCGATGGAACACTGCATGTCCCAATAACACCAACCATGGGGCACCATTTCTCCCAATTACACCAACGATGAGGCCTCATCAGTGTCATCTGTCACCAACCTCATCTGCAGATATCGCCCAAATCGTCCTCTCCGCTCCTCCCAAGACCTCCTACTCTTTAGCACCCTTGTTACCTTCTCCCATGCTCACCTCCAGGACTTCTCCAGAGCCTCTCCCAACCCCTGGGACTCCCTACCCCAGTATGTCTGGTCAGCGCCTACCCGGTTCCTAAAAACCTCACTTATTCAGGGAAGCCTACCCCCCACCTCCACCCAAGAACTGTACCCGAGTCACTACCATCAGATCATCCCGGCAGCTCTTACCTTTTGTACCACCTCCCCCTCCATTTAGATAGTAAATTGTCCCTTCAATTGGAAAGTTTGGAGACCCCCTGATTTAGAGCAAGTCAAATCAATATGTTAAATTTTAGATTTTTATTTTTATTTTTTTTTATTTTTTGGGTTTAGATTCGCTCCAAGTAGCCTGGCTGTCATGAGTATTCTTTGGCTTCCATGCACCGAGTCCCCAACATGTAATAAGTATGCATCAGTGGCTACTAAGCATCCAGTGCCTGATGCGGAAGTAGTAAGCAGACAAAAAAAGGATGGAAGTCCTACAAGGCAGAGGACCATCATGGAAGCCGGGCAAATAGCATTTTCATAATTCAGCCTACAGATTTCTTCTAGATATACAAAAAGGTATTAATTTGTGAGCAAACTGTACCGGGGGGGGGGAGGTAGAAAATGATGGACCATGTATAGCATTATCAAGAAGCTATTAAAAACGATACTCCTCCGAGAGCAGTAAAGTGTTTATAGAGCCGTACAACGCCTACAACAAACGCTGCGGCCTGCGCTGTGCAATTCCAGGCTAAAAACGCATTAGCTAAATATTACCGCCTTAGATAAGTTATTGGCTAATCCTAGAAAATAACATTATACCTGGGAGTGGGCCCCGGGGGGGCCAGGCAAGAACAGCGAGAAAGAAAATAAAAAATCTTTGTGTTCTTCTCGCGTCGGCTAATGCTAAATTATGGCGCGCGGTCAGCCAAGGAAGCCCCGGGATATCTTAGAACACTTTGCAAGAGCTTAAATAAAATATTCGCTCTGAAGGCAAGCTGTGCGGCAATTTACTGCTTGCCGCTGGACATTAGGGGGGGGCGGTCCTGTGCTTATCCTATAGAGCCGGCCCCGCTAATGTGTTACTTAAATCTAATTAGTGGAGGGGGGCACCAAAAACCCAGCCACTGCTTCTCAGCAATATGAAAGGCTCGAATCAACAGGCAAACACATTAGAAAAGCAAAAGTACAGTAATATCTTGGATTACGAGCATAATTTGGTCCGGAAGCATGCTTGTAATGCAAAGCACTCATATCAAAGTGAGTTTACCCATAAGAAATAATGGAAACTTAGATGATTTGTTCCACAACCACTGCTGGTGTATGAAGTACTGTATGGGGCCAGAGGTGCGGGGGCGTTGCTGCATGCAGTACTGTATGGGAGCCAGAGGTGCGGGAGCGCTGGCGTATGCAGTACTGTATGGGGCCAGAGGTGCGAGAGCGCTGGCGTATGCAGTACTGTATAGGGCCAGAGGTGCGGGAGCGCTGGCATATGCAGTACTGTATAGGGCCAGAGGTGCGGGAGCGCTGGCATATGCAGTACTGTATAGGGCCAGAGGTGCGGGAGCGCTGGCGTATGCAGTACTGTATGGGGCCAGAGGTGCGGGGGCGCTGGCGTATGCAGTACTGTATGGGGCCAGAGGTGCGGGGGCGCTGGCGTATGCAGTACTGTATGGGGCCAGAGGTGTGGGGGCGCTGGCGTATGCAGTACTGTTTGGGGCCAGAGGTGCGGGGGCGCTGGCTTATGCAGTACTGTATGGGGCCAGGGGGCGCTGGTGTATGCAGTACTGTATGTGGCCAGAGGTGCGGGGGCGCTGGCGTATGCAGTACTGTATGGGGCCAGAGGTGCGGGGGCGTTGCTGCATGCAGTACTGTATGGGAGCCAGAGGTGCGGGAGCGCTGGCGTATGCAGTACTGTATGGGGCCAGAGGTGCGAGAGCGCTGGCGTATGCAGTACTGTATAGGGCCAGAGGTGCGGGAGCGCTGGCATATGCAGTACTGTATAGGGCCAGAGGTGCGGGAGCGCTGGCATATGCAGTACTGTATGGGGCCAGAGGTGCGGGAGCGCTGGCGTATGCAGTACTGTATGGGGCCAGAGGTGCGGGGGCGCTGGCGTATGCAGTACTGTATGGGGCCAGAGGTGCGGGGGCGCTGGCGTATGCAGTACTGTATGGGGCCAGAGGTGTGGGGGCGCTGGCGTATGCAGTACTGTATGGGGCCAGAGGTGCGGGGGCGCTGGCTTATGCAGTACTGTATGGGGCCAGAGGGCGCTGGTGTATGCAGTACTGTATGTGGCCAGAGGTGCGGGGGCGCTGGCGTATGCAGTACTGTATGGGGCCAGAGGTGCGGGAGCGCTGGCGTATGCAGTACTGTATGGGGCCAGAAGTGTGGGGGCGCTGCTGTATGCAGTACTGTATGTGGCCAGAGGTGCGGGGGCGCTGCTGTATGCAGTACTGTAAAAAATGGATAGCCCAGTAAAAGTCCCTCTACGAATGGCTGCAGCACCTCTGATGCAGAGTATTGGATGGATCCTTTGTGCTTATATACTGAACGGGTTTAGGGGGGCGCCACCATCTAAGTGTAGAGTCTTATCATGAAACCATTAGATGGGTCCCATCATGAAAAAAAAAAAAAAAAAAAAAAAAAAAAGGTTTAAAACTCACCACGCCGCCTTTGTCGCCGTCCATGAACTGTACGATTTGACAGGACGCCTTATCCCACAGGAAGATGTGGCCGCAGTCGCTGCCACTGACCACAAACTCGCTCTTCGGCCCGTAGAAGTTGACGCCTTTCACTGAAAAAAAAAAAAAAACACACAATGAATACTAATGGAAGCGTTATCGTGATTAACCAGCCACCGCCGTCCACCACGCCCTGCACCATACATGCCTCAACCTATCCAGTGAATGCTGCAACTATGTTAAAAAGTCAGAGACGAATTGACTTACAGCGGAGGAAAGGGCAGGTAAGTCCTTTGTAGACTGAGCTGTGGGCGGGGCAGGAGGCGTAACCTGACCTCATGGCAATGCACAGGTATTGAAGGGGGGGGGGGGGTAGTGGAGTTAATTTCTAGGTATAGGCCAGTGATGGTGAGCCTGGGCACCCCAGATGTTTTGGAACTACATTTCCCATGATGCTCCACTATACTGCAGAGTGCATGAGCATCATGGAAATGTAGTTCCAAAACATCTGGGGTGCCGAGGTTCACCCTCACTGGTATAGGAAGAGGCAGCATTGAATGATGGGAAGGGTTAGTCTCATTATCAGTTTGCCAGGCAGGAAATTCAAATAAAAACGTTCGATAAACGAAGTCATAAAGAGGACAAAAAAGCAGCAAATGCTGAAGGAGAAGACGGCTGGATCATCACTAATCTGCTTACAAGGACACTTTTCTTTTTGCTGTTGCCGGGGAGCGAATGGAAATTCTGGACTTCTGGGGAAAAGGGCATTTAAAGGATAACTCCACCTTTTAGACCATATTACACCCGTATTTAATCGATACCCCCCCACCCCATCCCCTGACAGAGTGCAGGGGGGCTTCTTCCCTGCAACAGCTGTCATGTTTGAATTTTTGCTTGTCTGTGCAGGTCTCTGCTTACCACTGCAGCAGACAGACTTGATGGGCCCCATTCCTCCCAATGACACCAACAATGGGGCCCCATTCCTCCCAATGACACCAACAATGGGGCCCCATTCCTCCCAAGAACACATTAATGATGGGTCCCTTTTCCTCCCAATAACACCAACAACGATAGGACACCTTTTCTTGCACCACCACCAGGAATGGGGCACCATGCCTCCCAATGACACCAAGGGGGGGGGCGGGGGGGGGGGGGGCACCACCACCAGGAATGGGGCACCATGCCTCCCAATGACACCAATGACACCAAGAATGGGGTCCATTCCTCCCAATGACACCAAGAATGGGGCAACCATGCCTCCCAATGACACCAACAATGGGCAACCATGCCTCCCAATGACACCAACAATGGGGCAACCATGCCTCCCAATGACACCAACAATGGGGCAACCATGCCTCCCAATGACACCAACAATGGGGCAACCATGCCTCCCAATGACACCAACAATGGGGCAACCATGCCTCCCAATGACACCAACAATGGGCAACCATGCCTCCCAATGACACCAACAATGGGGCAACCATGCCTCCCAATGACACCAACAATGGGCAACCATGCCTCCCAATGACACCAACAATGGGGCAACCATGCCTCCCAATGACACCAACAATGGGGCAACCATGCCTCCCAATGAAGGGGCAACATTCCTTCCAATGACACCAACAATGGGGCACCTTTCCATGCAATGACACCAATGATGGGTCACATTTCCTCCCAACAACACCCATATTAGATTGTAAGCTCTTCTGAGCAGGGCCCTCTTAATCTCTTGTATTTTATTGTATTGTAACTGTTTTGTCTCCCTTTTTATATTGTAAAGCGCTGCGTAAAACTGTTGGCGCTATATAAATCCTGTAATAAATAAATAAAAATGACAGGGCACCCTTGCTCACAATAACACCAATGACAGGGCACCTTTTCTTGCAATAAGACCAATTCCTCCCAATGACACCAACAATTGGGGCACCATGCCTCCCAATAACACATCATTGAGGTACCATTCCTCCCAATGACACCAACAATGGGGAACAATTCCTTCCAATGACACCAACAACTGGGCACCTTTCCTCCCAATAACACCCATGATGGGGCACCATTGCTCACAATGACACCAATGAAGGGGCACCATTCCTCCCAATGACACCAACAATGGGGAACCATTTCTTCCAATGACACCAACAACTGGGCACCTTTCCTCCCAATGACACAAAATACAGCCCATTGCTTAATGCAACTAATCACAGCCTGGCCCCCCTAAAGTCTGAAGGACAGTAAAATTGTCCCTTTGGTAATAAAGTTTGGAGACCCCTGGTGTAGGGGTTGGAGGCTAGGACCACAGAACGCTGTGGGGGGGGGGGGGGGGGGGACACACAGGTATCTGACACTTGCAAGTGTTGAATGTGAAAGGAGTAGGACTGAGGTGTCGGTAACCGGAATAGAGCAGGAGGGTAGGAGACATGGATTGGCTCAGAGTTGCATATAATTAGCTCTATCACTGTAGGGAGCCCTCATTACCGTTTTTATCGGGGGGGGGGGGGGGGGGGGGGGGGGGGGCGGGGTGGGGGGTGGGGGGGGGGGGGGGGGGGGGGGTGTGCGGCCGGGGGGGGGGGGGGGGGGGAGGGTCAGCGGACGGTGTCGCTTTAGGATTGCGAGTTCTGGTCTGCACAGGCCAAGAACGGGTTAAGGCGCCTGGAGATGCCGTATTGGCACAGGAGGAACACAAACAAAGAACCACTAAGCTGGAAACATTTAATGAGCGCTCTCAATCCCACAACAAAAAAAAAAAAAAAATCACAGGGCTAATGAGCGCGCCGCCGCCCGCCGGCGGTGAAATGTGGCTAATCTTTCAGAAGACGAGCGCTGCGGACACCTCGGCGGCGGTGGGAAAGTTGCATTTCAAGCTAGCACATCGCACACAGTGAGCTAATGAACGGACCTCGCAGCGGCGGAAAAGGGCGATGTTGAGCGCAGCAGCACCGTTTCTCTGGTTTACGGCGCCCTCTGCTGGACAAGTGCAGAAGGCGGAATTTAAAGGCTGAGAGTTTTATAATCTTAAAAGATTTCATCCTTGGCCAGAGAAAAAAAAAATAAGCATGTTTTTTTTTCCTCTATACTTGAATTTTTTTTATTGCTTAAATCATTTTCAATACCCGCAACGTCATTGTTGTATCCCCGAGAAGCGAACGGAGGGAATCAAGGAAGAGTAGACGTCACTTCCTGTTAGCGCCGGTCTCTGCGGTGTCGGGTTTCATGCAGCGGGAATTGTAGTGCTCAACGGGCGTGCACGTGGGTGGGCACACCCGACCAGTCAAGCTATAATTATTGGTGGGCGGGACAGAGCAAGAGTCTCCTGGCCAATCAAGTTAGGCTGGGAGAGCGGGCAGGACAGCATGGGAGTCAGACCAGTCCTCCCAATACAGCAGGGGGCGATGCAATGGCACTGCCACTGTAGGAATTAGGCAAAAATGGGGGAAGATCCATGAAGGAGCTGCCCAGGAAAGGAGGAGGAGCAGCACAGCAGCCACCGGACGTCTATACAGCTACACCGAGCCCCTGAATATGAGGCATTTCATTAAAAGACTAAAGCAGTGGCCGATGGTTTGAAATTATACAGCCCCATCCTGTGACTGGGGCTGCAAAGACTAACAACATCTCTCTTCCCTCTCCTCCTGTCAGCATGCACATTGACAGCCTATCTGGCATACGCCACACCTGAATGGTTGCCCCTCTCTGCCTCCGCTCTACAGGCGGATACCAGGTCAAGGTTAGATTCTCACACCGCCTAGGTTTAGGAATACGTTTAACAACTTGCCACCCAGGCCAAATTCTTACATTTCTCCCCTACATGCAAATATTTTTTTGCTAGAAAATTGCATAGAACCCCCAAACATTATATATGTGTTTTTTTTTTTTTTAGCAGAGAGCCTAGAGAATAAAATCACGATCATTGCAACTTTTTATCTGACACGGTATTTGCGCAGCTATTTTTAAAACACGTTTTGTTTGGGAAGAAAAAACAGTTTCATGCTTAAAAAAACAAACAAATAAACCACAAACAAACACACTAAAAAGTTAACCCAATTTTTTTGTATAATGTGAAATATGAAGTTACGCCGAGTAAATAGATACCCAACATGTCACACGTCTCGCTCTAATGTTTGCGGCGATACCTCACATGTGTGGTTTAAACACAGTTTTCATATGTGGGCGGGACTAACTTATGCATTTGCTTCTGTGTGCGAGCACACAGGGACCAAGGGCGCTTTACATTTTTTCATTGTTAATTTTTTTTAGTTTGAGAGTTTAAAAAAACATTTTTTTTTGATTCCTTGTAATAGAAATAAAAGTGATGTAAACATCCCTTGTAATAGGAATATGACATGACAGGTCCCCTTTACAGTGAGATATGGGGTCTAGAAAACCCCACATCTCACCTCTCCCCCCCCCCAGGCTGGGCCCCCCCCCCCCCCAGGAGGAGGAGGATAAAGGAGGAGGAGGAGGAGGAGGCGAGGAGGAGGAGAGGAGGAGGAGGTGGAGGAGGAGGAGGCGGATAAAGGAGGAGGAGGAGGATGATAAAGGAGGAGGAGGAGGATGATAAGGAGGAGGAGGATAAGAAGGAGGAGGAGGAGGAGGAGGATAAGGAGGATAAGAAGGAGGAGGAGGAGGAGGAGGAGGAGGATGATAAGGAGGAGGAGGAGGAGGAGGAGGGAGGGAGGAGGCGGAGGAGGAGGAGGAGGAGGAGGAGGAGTAGGAGGAGGAGGAAGGAGGAGGATAAGGAGGATGATAAGGAGGAGGATAAGGAGGATGATAAGGAGGATGATAAGGAGGATGAAGGGAGGAGGAGGAGGAGGGGAGGAGGCGAGGAGGCGGAGGAGGAGGAGGAGGTGGAGGAGGAGGAGGAGGAGGAGGAGGAGGCGGAGGAGGAGGAGGAGGAGGAGGAGGAGGATGATGATGATGATGATGATGATGATGAAGATGGGGATGATGATGATGATGAGGAGGATAAGGAGAAGGAGGAGAAGGAGAAGGAGGAGAAGGAGGAGAAGGAGGAGAAGGAGGAGGAGGAGGAGGACGGAGAAGGAGAAGGAGGATAAGGATAAGGAGAAGGAGGATAAGGATAAGGAGAAGGAGAAGGAGAAGGAGGATAAGGAGAAGGAGGAGGAGGAGGAGAAGGAGGATAAGGATAAGGAGAAGAAGGAGGATAAGGATAAGGAGAAGGAGGATAAGGATAAGGATAAGGAGGATAAGGAGAAGGATAAGGAGGAGAAGGAGAAGGAGAAGGAGGAGAAGGAGAAGGAGAAGGATAAGGAGGAGAAGGAGAAGGAGAAGGAGAAGGAGGAGAAGGAGAAGGAGAAGGATAAGGAGGAGAAGGAGAAGGAGAAGAATAAGGAGGAGAAGGAGAAGGAGAAGGAGAAGAGAGGAGAAGGAGAAGGAAGGAAGGAGAAGGAGAAGGAGAAGGAGAAGAAGAAGAGAGAGAAGAAGGAGGAGAGGAGAAGGAGGAGGAGAAGGAGGAGGATAAGGAGAATAAGGAGGAGAAGGAGGATAAGGAGAATAAGGAGGAGGAGGAGGAGGAGTGAGGAGGAGGAGGAGGATGAAGTGAGGAGGAGGAGGAGGAGGAGGAGAAGGAGGAGAAGGAGAAGGAGGATAAGGAGAATAAGGAGAATAAGGAGGATAAGGAGAATAAGGAGAATAAGGAGAATAAGGAGAATAAGGAGAAGGAGGATAAGGAGAAGGAGGATAAGGAGAAGGAGGAGGATAAGGAGAAGAAGGAGGATAAGGAGAAGAAGGAGGATAAGGAGAAGAAGGAGGATAAGGAGAAGAAGGAGGATAAGGAGAAGAAGGAGGATAAGGAGAAGAAGGAGGATAAGGAGAAGAAGGAGGATAAGGAGAAGAAGGAGGATAAGGATAAGGATAAGGAGGAGGAGGGAGAAGAAGAAGGAGGAGGAGGAGGAGGAGAAGAAGGCGGAGAAGAAGGAGGAGGAGAGGAGGAGGAGGAGGAGGAGGAGGAGGAGGAGGAGGAGGATGAGGATGATGATGAGGAGGAGGAGGAGGATGATAAGAAGGAGGATAAGAAGGAGGAGGATGATAAGAAGGAGGAGGAGGAGGACAGGAGGAGGAGGAGGAGGAGGAGGAGGATGATGATAAGGAGGAGGAGGAGGAGGAGGAGGAGGGGAGGAGGAGGATGATAAGGAGGATGATAAGGAGGAGGATAAGGAGGAGGATAAGGAGGATGATAAGGAGGATGATAAGGAGGATGATAAGGAGGAGGAGGAGGAGGAGAGGAGGGAGGATGGGAGGGAGGAGGGAGGGAGGAGGAGGAGGAGGAGGAGGATGATGATGATGATGATGATGATGCTGATGATGATGATGATGATGATGATGAGGAGGAGGAGGATAAGGAGAAGGAGGATAAGGAGAAGGAGAAGGAGGAGAAGGAGGAGAAGGAGGAGAAGGAGGAGAAGGAGGAGGAGAAGGAGAAGGAGGATAAGGATAAGGAGAAGGAGGATAAGGATAAGGAGAAGGAGAAGGAGAAGGAGGATAAGGATAAGGAGAAGAAGGAGGATAAGGATAAGGAGAAGGAGGATAAGGAGAAGGATAAGGAGGATAAGGAGAAGGATAAGGAGGATAAGGAGAAGGATAAGGAGGAGAAGGAGAAGGATAAGGAGGAGAAGGAGAAGGATAAGGAGGAGAAGGAGAAGGAGAAGGATAAGGAGGAGAAGAAGAAGAAGAAGGATAAGGAGGAGAAGGAGAAGGAGAAGGATAAGGAGGAGCAGGAGAAGGAGAAGGAGAAGGAGAAGGAGAAGAGAAGGAGAGGAGAAGGAGAAGAAGGAGGAGGAAAGGAGGAGAAGGAGGAGGATAAGGAGAATAAGGAGGAGAAGGAGGATAAGGAGAATAAGGAGGAGGAGGAGGAGGAGGAGGAGGATGAGGAGGAGGAGGGAGGAGGAGGAGAAGGAGAAGGAGGATAAGGAGAATAAGGAGGATAAGGAGAATAAGGAGAATAAGGAGAATAAGGAGAATAAGGAGAAGGAGGATAAGGAGAAGGAGGAGGATAAGGAGAAGAAGGAGGATAAGGAGAAGAAGGAGGATAAGGAGAAGAAGGAGGATAAGGAGAAGAAGGAGGATAAGGAGAAGAAGGAGGATAAGGATAAGGATAAGGATAAGGATAAGGAGGAGGAGGGAGGAGGAGGAGGAGGGAGGAGGAGGAGAGAAGAAGAAGGAGGAGGAGGAGGGAAGAAGAAGGAGGAGAAGAAGGAGGAGGAGGAGGAGGAGGAGGTGGAGGAGGAGGAGGAGGAGGAGGAGGAGGCGGAGGAGAAGAAGAAGAAGGAGGAGGAGAAGAAGACGGAGGAGGAGGAGAAGAAGAAGGAGGAGGAAGGGAAGAAGAAGGAGGAGGGAGGAGGAGGAGGAGGAGGAGGAGAAGAAGAAGAAGGATAAGGAGGAGAAGGAAAAGAAAAAAAAAAAAAAAAAAAGGGAGAACAAGAAAAAAAAAAAAAAAAGAATAAGAAAAAGGAGACGAAGACGACGACAACGAAGACGACCCAGCTGAGGCAGGACCGCTTGTTTGAATGCAGAGGCTGGGAGTGACATCATAACATCGCGCCCGGCCTCCGAAAGATCATAGAGACTCCGGCGACCATCTGGTCTACCGGAAATGTCTATGGTTAACATCCGGGGCCGCCGGAACCTGTCTGACTCATCGATGGAAGCGGTGAGTCAATTAAAGCACCAGAGGGGGCGTCCCCTCTCGTCACCCATAAGAGCGATCAAGTGCCTGAACAGCCGCTATGATCATTCTTATGGTATAGAGAATCGCCGGCTAAAAAAGCCAATATCTGAATGATGCCTGTAGCTGCACCCATCATTCACATATCCCCACACAAAGTCAAGGACGTCGTATGACGGCCGATGGCGGGAAGTGGTTAAAGGAAATTTAAAAAACATGAAGGCTTCAGTATCTCGATCTCATTCTACAAATGCTTATTTTCAGACAATGCAATTACCCTCTTGCTTTAACCACAGCACGTTGCTGGACTTCAAGTACATATACCGGGATGATGCCAGCAGCTATAGGCATCATCCCGGTATCAGTTTTTTTTTTTAGACCCGGCAGTTGGCTCTCTCATAAAAGCAATCTTAGCGGCTACCTAGCCCCCTCCTGTGGCTTTACCGGGATCTCCCAGCCGGTGCTACCGCTGGCTGATTGCAGAGCCAGGCAAAGCCCGGTTGGCTCTCTTGGAATAGCATACGGAGCGGCTACCTAACCACTGATTGCATCGCGCAACAGCGCCATTTTTAAAAATCAAAAGCTTTCGATCACACCGATCTTGGGGTTTTGAATGCTTTTAACCTGTTGGTGCTGAGCGCACACAGATACGCGGCCTCTAGGTGGCAGAGCCTTGGCGCAGAGCAGCCACACATTTGTGTGCAATAGCGCCAACAGAGCTGTGCTGAGAGTGTGCACCCTGTATGCTACGGGGCACAGTGACGGGCGGCTCACAATCACTTGCGATTGGGAGTTTTCCAGTCATGTGACCACCGTGACAGCCAACTGGCCATAAGCCCCGCCCTGTCTCCCGGCAGTCCAAACCCCTTAAAAAGGCTGGAAGTATTTTTCTCAGTGCCCCATGCCCACACCACAGTATTGTGAACCGGG
This sequence comes from Lithobates sylvaticus, assembly GCA_028564925.1. Lineage (NCBI taxonomy): Eukaryota > Metazoa > Chordata > Amphibia > Anura > Ranidae > Lithobates > Lithobates sylvaticus. Next base: position 29,172,807 of record CM053038.1, read on the forward strand.
CACATTGGAGACTAGGCATTTTTAAATGGACTTATAAACTTGTGGGGCTCTCATCCTTTGCACATTGCAAACATTGAAAGCCTTGTCAAGGAGCAACTTTCACCTGTTGTATTACTGTGATGTAGCGGAACATAAACAACAGAGATGACCCCTCTCTGACCAACACCCGTACCTGTAGCATTATTTCGATGTCCTTTGTATCGCTTTACATACTGCGCCCCGTCACTGTGAGAGGAATTGAACAAATAGATGTCTTCGTCATTGTAGCTGGCGAGAAGTTCTGCAGAAAAAAAAATAAACACAGGATGCAATGATTTGCAAAATTCAAAAACCAATGCAAGAATTATACAATAGGGTATCCCAAAAAAAATTAAAAATAAATGTATAGATCTGCACCAGCAAGACCTATAAAGAAATAAATGCTTGAGCAGCTTCATCAGGGGAACGAACCTGATGAAGCTGCTTAAACAGCGAAATGCATAGAGATTGAGTGGGCCTTCGCCAGGCAAATAATTTTTTAACTCTTGCAGTGGGGCTGTGCACATATTACAAAGATTAATTGCTCATTTTTTTCTAAGGGAGAAAGGAAAAATTCTTAGCTCCTCCCCAACTCCAGACAATTTATTAACCTTTGCAGAGGGGCTGTGCCCACATTGCAAAGGGTTAGGAGATGTATAATGAATTAACGAAACAAGATGTATAACAAAAAAAAAAAAACGCTCAAGCAGCTTCATCAGAAGTAACCTGATGAAGCTTCTTGGGCAACGAAATGCGTAGAGATTTTCTGTGGGCCTTCAGAAATCCAATAAAGCCTAACTCCAGGTAATACTTTATTTTTTTAACCCTTTCATCTACATTGCAAGGGTTAGAAGATGTAAACTTAATTAATGAAACAAGATGCATGAAGAAATGCAGTCCAAGCAGTATCATCAGGGGCAGGAACCTGATGAAGCTACTTGGACAGTGCAGTGAAATGCGTAGAGATTTTGGGTGGGCCTTCAGGCAAATCAGTTTTTAACCCTTGCAGTAGGGCGATGCCCACATGAATAAAACAAGATGTATAAAGAAATAAATGCTCAATCAGCTTCATCAGAGGAAGGCACCCGATAAAGCAGCTTCATCAGGGGGAGGAGCCTGATAAAGCTGCTTGTACAGCGAAACGCCTAGAGATTTTGGATGGGCCTTCTCCAGGCAAATTATTTTTTACCCCTTGCAGTGGGGCTGTGCACATATTACAAGGGTTAATTACTCGTTTTTTTTCTAAGGGAGAAAAGAGAAACATTTTCTTAGCTCCTCCCCACAGAGTCTGCAGCCCCGTACTCCACCCATCTAGGCTCCTGACGGCATCAAGACCAGAGCAGAGTCCATAGTTTTGCTCTGAACGTGAGGACGCCAAGGGACAGTCCACCTCCAAGATCGAAGATCGTAGGGGAGTGCTGCCTGCTGTGGGAGCGGAGGTTCAGGAAAGAAAAACTGTTTCTCCTCTCCAAGAGGAAATTATAAATTAACCCTTGCGATGCAAGTGTAGCCCCACTGCTAGGGATAATTTTCCTTGGAGTTTGGCCTTTAGTAAACTTGTATCACTGCCAAAAACATAACTAGTATAGCAAAAAAAAAAAAAAGAAGGACACCATAAGCAGCCATGGCATACCTCATGACAGGGGTCTCAAACTGGAGACCCCCCAGCTGTTGTGAAACTACAAGTCCCATCATGCCTCTGCCTGTGGGAGTCAGACTTGTAACGGTCAGCCTTGCAATGCCTCATGGGACTTGTAGTTTTGCAACAGCTGGAGGGCCACCAGTTTGAGACCTCCTGCCTTATGGCAAGGAATGGGGGGTTCATCTAGGCCAGGGGTAGGCAACCTGCGGCTCTTCCAGCTGTTGTGGAACTACATTTCCCATGAGGCATTGCAAGACTGACAGTTAAAATCATGACTCCCAGGAGGCAGAGTGAATGGTGGGTAGTATGTAGATGAGAGGGGTGCGGTGTGTATGGTGGGTAGTATGTAGATGAGAGTGGTGCTGAGTGTATGGTGGGTGGTATGTAGATGAGAGGGGTGCGGCGTATGTATATGAGAGTGGTGCGGAGTGTATGGTGGGTGGTATGTGGATGAGAGGGGTGCAGAGTGTATGGTGGGTGGTATGTATACGAGAGTGGTGCGGAGTGTATGGTGGGTAGTATGTATACGAGAGTGGTGCTGAGTGTATGGTGGGTAGTAGGTAGATGAGAGTGGTGCGGAGTGTATGGTGGGTGGTATGTATATGAGAAGGGGGCAGAGTATATGGTGGGTAGTATGTAGATGAGAGTGGTGCTGAGTGTATGGTGGGTGGTATGTATGTGAGAGGGGTGCGAAGTGTATGGTGGGTAGTATGTAGACGAGAGGGGTGCGGAGTGTACGGTGGGTGGTATGTATGTGAGAGGGGTGCGGAGTGTATGGTGGGTGGTATGTATACGAGTGGTGCGGAGTGTATGGTGGGTGGTATGTATATGAGAGTGGTGCTGAGTGTATGGTGGGTAGTATGTAGATGAGAGGGGTGCTGAGTGTATGGTGGGTAGTATGTAGATGAAAGGGGTGCTGAGTGTATGGTGGGTAGTATGTAGATGAGAGGGGTGCTGAGTGTATGGTGGGTAGTATGTAGATGAAAGGGGTGCTGAGTGTATGGTGGGTAGTATGTAGATGAGAGGGGTTCGGAGTGTATGGTGGGTAGTATGTAGATGAGAGGGGTGCAGAGTGCATGGTGGGTAGTATGTAGATGAGAGGGGTGCAGAGTGTATGGTGGGTAGTTTGGTAATCAAAAGCCACCCCCCCCCCCCCTGCCCTCACTGTTCTGCACACAGGGTTAAAACCCAAGCTTGCTCTCAGCAACCGAGAACACATCACGCCTCGACAAAAACACGCAGCAGGCGAGGTGGATCTGCTCGGTAATTGTCATTCAGTGTGAATTAAGCTGAGATCAATTCCATCCAGCGTTTTCACAGCAAACACAGGGAGCTCGTTATTTTCCAGGCACCCGCTTTACAGCGATTGCGTCTTCCATGCCACAGATTGTGCGCTGAAGAAAGCGAGACAAGGGCCAGACCAACATGGCAAACGCTACTCGGAATTACTCACCGTTCTATTTGTACTGTGCGCCAAAAATCACACGTAAACCATCACAGCTGCAGCGGGCAATATGGCGCAAGAGGCGAACGTGTACAAGTTACACATTTAAAAAGGGATCACGTCAAATCTGCTGCAGACAAAGCATCTTGGAGGCGATTATACTTTCCAATAGAGTTGCACAAATACCGTATATACTCGAGTATAAGCCGAGTTTTTCAGCACATTTTTTTGTGCTGAAAATGCCCCCCCTCGGCTTATACTGGAGTCAAGCATTTTTTCTGCAGCAGAGAAATACATTTTCCGACCCGACTTTGGGGCCCCGTATCCCGGGGCCACTTGGTGATAGGAACCCCGAATAAGGTGTGCAAACCCAGTGGAACTATTACTACAACCGAAGATGGGGTTCCTAGCACTGTCATTCTCTGCTGCAGAAAAGTGCTTGACATTTTCCGAACCGACTTTGAGGCCCCGTACCTCGGGGCTACTTGGAGCTAGGAACCCCATCTTTGGATATGTTGTAGTGATAGTTCCACTGGGGTTGCACACCAAATTGGGGTTCGTAGCACCAAGTGGCCCCAGAGATACGGGGCTCCAAAGTCGGTCAACTGTGTCCATCTGCAGCAATGTCATTTCGGGACCCTTTGGGGCTGCAGCTAGGGGGCATCTAGGAACCCTTAACTACCGAGTTTGAAGTTCGGGGACCTATGGCTGCAAATGGCACAGTGAGGCTGCAAATGGGCATTGTTGGCCCCCTTTTCCACTTACAGTAGCTGCGCATTTCTCACCCTAGGCCAGTGATGGCGAACCGCTGGCACGCAGAGCCATCTCTGTGGGCACACAAGAGGGTCCAGGACAGAGCTAGAGGTTTCTCTCTCCTCTCAGCCCCCCATCCCCCTCTTTCAGCCCCCCTCTTTGTGTCCCCCTCTCAGTTCACCCCTCTCTCAGCATCTCTCTCGCACCTCTCTCTCTCTCTCTCTCTCTCTCTCCCCCTTCTCTTTCTCTATTCCCCCTCTCTCTCAGCCCATCTCCATCTCTCTGCTGCCCCTCCCTCTCTCTCTCATACCCCCCCCCCCTCCCTCTCTGTTCCCTCTCTCTTTCAGCATCTCTCACACCCCTCTCTCTCAGCCCTCCTCCCTCTCTCTCAGCCCTCCTCCCTCTCTCTGTTCCCCCTCTCTCAGCATCCCTCTCACCCCCCCTCCCTCTCAGCATATCTCTCACACCCCTCTCTCTGCCCCCCCTCCCTCTCTCGGTTCCCTCTCTCTTTCAGCATATCTCTGCCTCCTCTCTCGCTCTCACGCGAATTGCCGTGTTGGCACTTTGCAACACAAAACCAATGTATTTATTTCAGTTTGGGCACTCGGGCTCAAAAAGGTTCGCCATCACTGCCCTAGGCTTATACTCAAATACGTTTTCCCAGTTTTCTGTGGTAAAATTAGGTGCCTCGGCTTATATTCGGTCGGCTTATACTCGAGTATATACGGAACCTTTTTATCTTATTTTTTTGCATTGATGGAAATCACACCGCTAAATATTGGTACTCTGTCAAGTACTTGACGGAAAGCATCGGTACACACTGATACCGAGTACCGATACTTTGCAGTGCAATTTGCGTCAATACAAAAAAAAATAAAAAATAAAAAAATTGGCACAAATCACACTGCAAAAAAATCGTATGCGATTTGAACAGGAATGCAGTGCAATTCCTGTCTGTGTGTGTGTGTTATTTATTTTAGCACAGACCCTAGAGAATAAAAACGAAGTTACTTACGGTAACGTTCTTTCCGGGAGTCTTTCAGGACAGCCACCTGAGAGACCTTGGCTCCTCCCCTCTGTAGGAAACACCTGCGCCAGCTTGCTATAAATTTCCTCCTCCCCTGCTGCTCCTCAGTTCTTTGAAGAGCACCTCCAGTTTGCTGGGGAGACACAAGAAACATATGATACACATATAATAATTTATATCACATTTCCTGTAAGGAAACCTCATACTTGATATACATTTGGGTGGGTACCCGGCTGTCCTGAAACACTCCCGGAAAGAACGTTACCGTAAGTAACTTCGTTTTTCCCCTATCGTCTTTCAGGACAGCCACCTGAGAGGATAACCGAGCACTTACCCCTAGGGCGGGACCACAGCTTGTAAGACCTTACGTCCAAAGGTCTGATCTTTAGCTGACCATAAGTCCACTCTATAGTGTCTTACAAAAGTGGCAAAGCTGGACCATGTTGCCGCTTTACAAATCTGTTCCGGCGTCGCTCCAGCTCTCTCTGCCTGTGACGCTGCCATTGCCCTTGTGGAGTGTGCCCTGATTCCTTCTGGGATCTGCATACCCCCTATTTTGTAAGCCTGCTCTATGGCTTCCCTTAACCATCTGGCTATTGTACTCCTTGAAGCCTTGTGCCCTTGCCTGGCTCCAGTGTATAAAATAAATAAAGACTCCGTCTTTCTGATTGACTTTGTTGCCTCTAAATAATGCAGGATGCATCTCCTGACATCTAAACTATGAAATTTCACTTCCTTCTCCTGAGAAGGATTCGGACAGAATGATGGTAATACAATTTCTTGACCCCTGTGAAATTTTGAGGCCACTTTAGGTAGAAACCCCGGATCCATTTTGAAGACTATACGATCCGGAAAGATCTGGCAAAATGGGGGTCTGATAGATAGGGCTTCCATCTCACAGACCCTTTTTGCTGTAGTAATTGCTACCAAGAAGATTGCTTTAAGTGTCAGCATCTTCAGGCTGCAATCCTTTAATGGTTCAAAGGGATCTGCTGTCAGAGTTTGTAACACCAATGACAGGTCCCACTTGGGAAAGGCTGTGTTTTGTGGCGGCCTTTGTCTGCTCACGGATCTAAAGAGTCTGATTATCCAGGGGTTTGAGGCTAAACTCCTCTCCTGGTAAACTGACAGTGCTGACACTTGACTCTTTAACGTGCTGAGGCTTAGTCCTTTGTCTACACCACTCTGTAGAAACTCTAGGACTGCTACTGAGCTTTGTGTTTTAAAGTTGTTCTCTGTACACCAACGATTAAAACATTTCCATACCTTCTGGTAGATGTTACGTGTCTCAACCTTCCTGCTTTTCAGCAGTGTGTCTATCAGACGGTTTGAGAACCCTTTGGCTCTTAATAGCTGTTCCTCAGATACCAGGCGGCTAGTTTCCACTTTCCCACCTGTGGACAGTGCACTGGGCCCTGGGTTAGCAGATCCTCTTGGATTGGTAGAAACCAAGGCGGCTCTATGGCTAGTTCTTTGAGCATAGAGAACCACGGTCTCCTGGGCCAGTGAGGTGCTATAAGGATTAATGACGTGTCTTCTGTACGAAATTTCCTTATTACTGCGGGTAGTAGTACTGGTGGGGGAAAAGCATAACATCTGCTGAACGCCCACTTCTGCGCCAATGCGTCTACCCCGAGTGCACCCTCCTCCCTTTTTAGGGAGAAGAAGGCTAGGACTTTCCTGCTTTCTCTGGAAGCAAATAAGTCCACCTGAGGTATTCCCCATTTTTTGGCAATCTGGTTGAATACCTCTTGTTTTAGCACCCATTCTCCTTCTCTTACTTTCTTCCTGCTGAGAAAGTCTGCCACTCTGTTTAAGTCTCCTTTTAGGTGTACTGCTGAAAAGGAGAGTATGTTTTTCTCTCCCCAACTCAGGATCTCTTCTGCTAGGGCCCACAGAACTCCGCTTCTGGTTCCCCCTTGCTTGCTTATGTAAGCTATTACTGACGAGTTGTCTGATCTGATCTGTACATGATGTCCTTTTAATTCCTTCTGGAAGGACTGGAGTGCGAACCACACCGCTTTCAGTTCCTTCCAGTTGGACGATCTTGTCCGTTCTTCCTTCCCCCAAGCACCTTGTGCTAACTGGGAGTCGAGGTGTGCTCCCCACCCTACACCGCTTGCGTCTGTGGTTAGGATTCGGGAGATAGGTAGGATCCATAGCCGTCCTATGTCTAAATTTTCTGTCTTTCTCCACCACCATAAGGACTTTTTTACCTTTGCTGGTATTGATACCTGCAAATCCAGAGACTCCTGCCTGTGATCCCATATCTTTAATAGGAACATTTGCAGTGGTCGGAAATGCAGGTTTGCCCACTGAACTGCTGGGATTGCAGATGTTAGCAACCCTAGTGTTGACATTATTTTTCTTATAGAACAGGGTATACTGGTCTGTATTGCCTTTATTTCTCTTTGAATCTTTGTTATCTTTTCCTCGGGTAGAAAAACTCTTTGCTGAACCGAGTCTATTACATAACCCAGGTATTTTAACTGTTGCGTGGGTTGTAGACTTGATTTTTCCACATTCACCAACCAACCTAGACTCTCTAGGAATACCCGAGTGTACTCGAGGTTTTCTAATAACCTTTCGGGTGTCCTTGCAAACAGAAGAAGGTCGTCTAAAATAGGCAATAATGGATATGCCTTTTAGTCGTAGTGGTGCCAAAGCTTCTGCCAGAACCTTGGTAAAGATTCTTGGCGAAGATGATAGGCCAAAGGGCAGAGCCTGAAACTGAAGATGAACAGTTTCTTTTCCTGTTTCTATTGCTAGCCTTAGAAACTTCTGGTGATTTGGGTGTATGGGTATGTGCAGGTATGCATCCATTAAATCCAGCGACGCCATATAACAGTCTGGAGGCAACAGGGCCTTCACTGAATATATGGAGTCCATCCTGAACCTTTTGTAGGTTATGGATAGATTTAGTGGTTTGAGGTTGAGGATCGGCCTGACCTTTCCTGAGGGTTTCTGTACTCCAAATATATGGGAGTAGAAGCCCTGACCTCTTTCTGCCCCTGGTACCCTGATGATTACACCCTGTTTCTTGAGGTCCTCTATGGATCTCATTAACCCTCTGGCTTTTTCCTTGTTGTTTGGCAGCTTGGTGATGTACAGTCTGTTTGGGGGGAATTTTGAGAATTCTAGGGAATACCCGTCTCTTATCGTCCTTAAGATGTATTGACTGGAGGATATTTTTTCCCATTGTGAGATGAAGGCCCCCAGTCTTCCTCCCACTGAGAGGACTTCAGTCCTTATTGCGGGTCTGCTCAGGAGGGCGAAATATTGCTCCTCCTTTGCTATTCCCTCGCTGACCCCAAGGTTTCTTTTGATTAGTTGCCTTGGGTACTGAAAACCGGGACTTGGTGTCCCTCTTTTGCCTCTTTCTATTTTGTGGAGGCTGGGCCCAGGGTGCTTTCCGTTTCAGCGGAAAAGCCTTCTTTTTGTCCGCTGTACGGTCTAACACTTTCTCTAAGCCTGGCCCAAATAACAGGTCTCCCGTAAACGGGATCCCGCATAACTTGGCTTTGGATGCAGCATCCCCTTGCCAAGTCTTTAGCCATAGGGCCCTTCTGGTAGAATTGGCTAGAGCCGAGGATCTGGCTGCCATGCGTACCAGCTCTGCTGATGCATCTGCTATGTATGCAATGCCTTTGAGAAGAGTGGGAAAAGAGGACAAAATCTGCTCCTTCGCAGTACCTTCCTCAATATGTGCCTGTATACGGTTCAGCCAAAACTCTACATTTCTGGCTACCACCGTGACCGCCATGGCTGGCTTTAGGCTTCCCACTGTGGAGTCCCATGACCTCTTTAATAGGGTATCCATTCTTTTGTCCATTGCTTCAGAAAGGACCCCCATATCCTCAAAAGCTAGATCGGTGTGCCTGGAGACTTGTGAGAAGGCAGCGTCTAGTTTTGGGATTTTGTTCCATACTGATGACTCATCATCTGAAAATGGGAACCGTCTCTTTAAGGCTTTAGAGAAGAATGGTTTCCTTTCAGGTTCCTGCCATTCTTTCTTAATTGCCTCTACTAAGACGTCATGAACAGGAAAATTTCTCTTTTCTTGTTCTCCTAAACCCTCATACATCTGATCATGCAGGGATAAAGGCTTCTTTTCCGTCTGTATACCCAGCGTGGTATGAATGGCTCCCAACAGCTGGTCTACCTCTTCTAATGAGAGTTTGTATCTGGAGGGTTTTCTGGAATCCCCTTCCAGTGTTTCACCCTCAGATTCTTGGGAGCCGGACGCTGTGCTGTCAGGCTCGTCCTCTGCCTCCTCTCTAGGAGTAACTGAAGGACCGGCACTAGTGGAGGGTAGTGCCTGTGCTTTTCCTAGTACCGGTAGTACTGGTGGGGGGGCAGTTTGCAGTTGAGGGATCTGGAACCCTTCAAAAAGGGTTTTAAAGGCTACAAAGGTACTTGATAGCTCCTTGACAGATGCCGCTAAATCACTGCCCTGCTCTGTGGAATGTTCTTGCACCAACTTGTGAATACATTCCTTACATAATGCTTTCCCCCAGGAATCTTTTAGTGTGTTTTTACAAGAAGGGCACCTCCTTTTTTGAGTTATAAGAGGGCTTGGACTTGTCAGGTTTCTGAAAAGACATAAAGAGAAACCCCACACATATAAATACTGACATAAGCTTCCTGCAGCATGCAGGTGCACAGCGTCTTTCATATGGGCTTACCACACTAGGGGCCCAATGAAAAATAACCCTCTGACACAGGAGGGACCTACCCACCCCCCCCTTGCTGAACCCTTGAGGGGAGGGGGATGGGTGGTTGATATAGGCCAGGGGAGGTCCTCCCCAGGTTCCCCTTACCTTTACAAGGCTGGAGCTGGTCTCTGTCGTAGCAGTCTGGTCTCTACCTTCTGCGTCCGACATGCTTGTGTCACCACCGGAGCTTTAGCTGACACTACAGCATGTGTAGCTCCTCTCCTAGCCCATGCCTGGCCTCCTTTTCATGATTCGCGGCCGGAACCGGAAACCGCGAACCCGGAAGTACACGCCCCTTTTGTCGGATGTGACGTCGCCCGTCACTGACAACGCCGGTCTCCTATACCCAGCGTGTTCCGCGCTGAGAGCGCCACACGCCGCTGGAGGTATGGAACGGCAGGACCTGTACCTGTGCTCCGCACTCGGAGCTGAGAAGGAAACCCCCCTGACCTCCGCTTGCACTCAGGGATGCAGGGGCGGCAGTCTCCCCAGGTTAGTTACCTGGTCTGTTTGTCCAGAAGGAGCCGCTGCTGCTTCGTTTGTGGACATGTATCTTTTGCCTGAGCCCATACCCCCTGGTAATCCTGACTCTTTCTGGCTGGTTCCAAAAAAGGTGTCTCCCCTCCTGGAGGAAACACAAATAACTGAGGAGCAGCAGGGGAGGAGGAAATTTATAGCAAGCTGGCGCAGGTGTTTCCTACAGAGGGGAGGAGCCAAGGTCTCTCAGGTGGCTGTCCTGAAAGACGATAGGGGAAAATGGTGATCATTGCAGTATTATCGCAGTGGTCTTTCAAATGCAATTTTTTGGAAAAAAGACACTTTCATGAATTATATAAAAAAAAAACAAAAAAAAAGAAAGTTAGCCCAATTTTATTGTATAATATAAAAAGATGAAGTTACGCTGAGTAAATAGATACCCAACATGTCATACTTTGACATTCCGCACACTCGTGGAATGGCGACAAATTACGGTACCTAAAAATCTCCATAGGCGGCGGTTTAAAATAAAAAAAATTAACGGTCACCAGATTCAAGTTACAGAGCCGGTCTTTAGCTAGAGTTATTGCTCTCGCTCTGGCGATCGCGGCGATACCTCACATGTGTGATTTTAACACTGTTTACATATGCAGGCGCGACTTACGTATGCGGTTTCTTTGCTCGCGGGGGGCATTTTTCTTTTTTTTACATGGTCACTTAAAATAATTATTACATTTTGATCACTTTTATTGCTGTCACAACGAGAGTAGTGGTGGTGTCAGGTACTCTTTATGGAGGGATCAGGTGGTCTAAAAGACCCCAAATCCTCCTGTGCACTTCAAAGTATTCAGATCGGCAAAAACCACGATTCAGAATACCATTTTTTTTTTTCTTTAAATTGGCGCCATTGTCAGCTTAGTAAACAGGAAGTGACATTGTGACATCGCTTCCGTGTTTTTACATAGGAGACTGGAAGGAAGCCGTTTCCGGCTTTGCTCCAGTCTCCGCCTAGATAGACAGCAGCCCAGCCATTGGCTTCCACTGCTGTCAATCAAATCCAATGATATGGGAGCCGTGGGGGCGGGGCTTAGTTGTGCTGTCTGTGTCAATGGACAGCACAACCAGAGGGAGGGCGGCTTTCTAACGGGGCACTCAAGAAGAGGAGGGGCCAGGAGTGCCACTGATGGACCCCAGAAGAAGAGGAGCCAGGAGCACCCCAGAAGAGAAGGACCGGGGCCACTCTGTGCAAAACCAACTGCACAGTGGAGGCAAGTATGACTCTTTTTTTTTTTTAACCACTACAATACCGGGCACTTTCACCCCCTTCCTTCCCAGACCAATTTTCAGCTTTCAGCGCTCTCGCACTTTCAATGACAATTGCGCGGTCATGCAATGCTGTACCCAAATAAAATTTTTATCATTTTGTTCGCACAAATAGAGCTTTAGTTTGGTGGTATATATTCACTCCGTTTTTTAAATTTTTGCGATAAGCGAAAAAATAGCGGAAATTTTGAAAAAAAACAATATTTTCTCTTATCTTTTTTAAAAGAAATCCAATAAAAATCAAATTTTGTCATAAATTTAAGCCAAAATGTATTCTGCTACATGTTTTTAGTAAAAAAAATTCTGTTAAGTGTATAATAATTGGTTCGCGTATCACGGACATATGTACGCAAATGATCATGTACAGATGTGTGCAGTGATCACGGACATATGTACGCAAATGATCACGTACAGATGTGTGCAGGTGATCACGGACATATGTGTGCAGATAATCATTGGCACATGTGATTTTTACTGGGACATATGTGGGGGACATGTGTTTTTATTATTTGGGGACATGTGTGTTTTGGGGACATGTGTGTTTACTGTGTTGGTGACACTAGACTGGTGATCAGTGAGTAAAAAGCTGTAAAAAAATAGCCAATACTCACTAATCACCAGCCGGCTGCAGCGATCCGCTCTCATCGACGACTTCCGTGTGAGGAGAGGAGAGCCGATTGCCTAGCAACCGGCTGTTTGTTTACATCACATGGCGGCTGTGATTGGACATGGCCGTCATGTGATCAGGAGGGCCAATCACAGAGCCCTCCTGCCAATCCGAGATGCGCCGTGTCCGGGTGACACGCGCGCAAGCGCATCGGGATCGCGCTGCTGCGCGCGTGCGATCCCGCTACTTCTGAAGGACGTTCAGGAACGTCCGATCAGAAGTAGACGGCTCCCACCCGGACGTATATATAGTGTCCGGGTGGGAAGTAGTTAATGAACCTTTACATAGCCTTTAAATATATACCTGGCCTAATGCAAAAATCTACATAGATGTCCCGGTCCCGCCGATGATAGCAAATCACAGTCGCTAGAGGTGCTCACAGGGCCAAGTTCTGGGACCCCCGTGGGTATAGGGCAGAAGTGATGACAGCTGTGACCACCTCCAGTGGCCACGATTTGCCATCATCGGCGGGCTGGGACGCCGATGCAGATTTTGCATTTAGCCAGATACTTAATGCGAGTTCTAACATTTTTAATAAACTGCCCACTAGATGGCGCTTCTCCCTTTCTATACATACACACACACACACACGAGCGAGCGATGGGGGAAACGCATGCGATTCTTTGCAGTGCGATTTGATTTATTCTGTATTGACACAAATCGCACCGCAAAGTATTGGTTTACGTATCAGGAGCATTTCAGGCTGAGTACCGATACTAGCCCAAATGCTTGCCATCGGCACCGATTCTGGTATCTGCCCATCCCTACCTTTTAAAAATCCCTTTAGAGCATCCAGGGATCACAAGACCCAAAAGAAAGAAAAAAAAAAGGATGGATATTTGCAATCTGCTGACTTGTTTTTGTAATTGCTTGGTCTGGGGCAGTCATTCTAATTCTAAACCCACTACAAAAGTCACCCATTGCCCTGCAACAAAGCGAGTCAAAGTGCGGGCTCCCAAGTTGGTAGCTCATCCAAGGTCAGGGTGACTACCTTGGGACATGACCTCCAAAAATTTACGACTAAAGCCTGTGTGAAGCTCAGGACTCACCTGTGCCGTCATGGCTGTACACAAGACAAGTGATGTTGGCTTTTGCCTCGCTCGTTACCTGCAACAAACAAAAAAACACTCAGATGTCATCACAAACAATGCCGAAGGAAGAAGGAGGAAGAAGGAGGAAGAAGAGGAGGAAGAAGGAGGAGGAGAAGGAGGAGGAGGAGGAAGAAGAGGAAAGGGAGAAGAAGGAGGAAAGAAGAAGAGGAGGAAGAGGAAGAGGGAAGAAGGAGGAGGGAGGAAGAGGAAGAAGAAGAAGAGGAAGGAGGAAGAAGAAGGAGGAAGAGAAGGGAGAGGAGAAGAGGAAGAAGGGAGGAGAAGAAGAAGGAGGAGAGGAAGAAGAAGGAGAAGATGAGGAAGAAGAAGGAGGAGGGAAGAAGGAGGGAGGAAGAAAAGGAGAAGAAGGAGGAGGAAGAGGAAGAAGGAGGAGGAAGAAGGAGGAGGAGAAGGAGGAGGAAGAAGGAGGAAGGAAAGAGCTGGCCCGCACTGTAGCAGTAAAACTACAGTGGGCAGTAGGCAAGTAGATAATAGGGGTGTTAAAAATAATCGTATAATCGATGCATCGCGATTCAGCATCAATGCAGAACACGGCTGAATCGCGATTGCATCAATGATGTTATCCTGGTGCACCCCTGTCAGAGTCCTCCCTGCTCTCCTCCTCTCTACCTGCATCACACAGAGCCGCAGCCTCAAGTTGTGACACGGAGCTTGGATCGGTAATACCCGGGCGGCTACAGTCAACAAAGTCCCGCCTCCTAGACTGGCTCTTGTTAAAAGGCGGCACACTGATCCAATGCCAGGAAACGTAATCAGTGCGACGTGCATCACAGGAGACGGTCCAGGAGGCGGGACTTTGTTGACAGCAGCCGCCCACATTTCAGATTCAAGCCAGGTGTCACAGCGGGAGATCCCCACTCCGTTTGATCCAGCCCTGGTGAGGCTGCACTTGGTGGGCCCACAGGAGGCTGCCCTTGGTGGGTTTTTGATGAAAACCCATGGGCAGTAATTGCGATGATGACGAATCGTTGCCAGGATACCGTATATACTTGAGTATAAGCCGAGTTTTTCAGCACATTTTTTTGTGCTGAAAAAGCCCCCCTCGGCTTATACTCGAGGCAAGCACTTTTCTGCAGCAGAGAATTACATTTTCCGACCCGACTTTGGGGCCCCGTATCTCGGGGGTGCTAGGAACCCTAAATTTGGTGTGCAAACCCAGTGGAACTACAACATATCCAATATACATAGCTGGGGTTCCTAGAAGCAAGTGGCCCCGAGACACAGGGCCCCAGACGGTTCGGAAAATGTCATTCTCTGCTGAAGAAAAAGTGCTTGACATTTTCCGAACCGACTTTGGGGCCCCGTACCCGGGGCCACTTGGTGCTAGAAACCCCATCTTTGGATATGTTGTAGTGCTAGTTCCACTGGGTTAGTACCAAGTGGCCCCGAGATACGGGGCACCCAAATTCGGTCAACTGTGTCCATCTGCAGCAATGTCATTTCGGGACCCTTTGGGTCCAGAGACACCAAATTTTGGCTGCAGCTAGGGGGGCATCTAGGAACCCATTAACTACCAAGTTTGAAGTTCGGGGGACCTATGGCTGCAAATGGGCACAGTGAGGCATGAAAATGGGCATTGTTGACCCTCTTTTTCCACTTACAGTAGCTTACCCTAGGCTTATACTTGAGTCAATAAGTTTTCCTAGTTTTTTGTGGTAAAATTATTTGCCTCGGCTTATATTCGGGTCGGCTTATACCTCGAGTATATACGGTAATTGTAATCTAATCGAATCGTGAGATCAGTGAAGATGCACAACTAGTTTTTTGGTAAAATATAAAATAAACATAATAAAATATACATCCCCTGTGATAGCATAGGAAATGACAGGTCCTCTTTATGGAGAGATCAAGGGTCTATTAGACCCCATATCTCTCCTCTGCCCTCCAAAGCCATCTTATCAAACTGTGACCAGATGCTGTACACGCCGGTCATGACTTGCAAACAAACCGGAAGTGACTAAATCCTCATCACTTGGGGTTTCTGATATCACAGAAGAGGGGAGGGAACTTCCGTTCCTTGCGCCCCTTTCAGTGCATGTGACCCGACTGGTTGCATTGGTACCCGGCTCCCCGATGGAAAGGGGGAGCCCAGGTAAAAGTGGAGGCACCCCCATCCATCGCCTGCCATAAAAGTGATTGAGCAGCTTTATAGCCGCTTGGATCACTTATACAAAAAAATTATTTCCAGCAGAAGAGAACAAAGTACTATACTAAATCTTTTTCTTCACACTCACCAAGTGATGAGGGCAAAACTTTTTCAGGACTCCATTATTCTCGTTCTCATTGATTCTCCGCTGGTCGTAAATCCTGGAAAAAGAAAAAAAAAAATTTTTGTCAGGTATACATTTGTTTTTTTTTTTGTTTGTTTTTTCCTAACTTCCTGCAATCTGGTGACTACATGTTATCAGTTCACTAGATTTCGTACAGGAACAACGATTTTACAGACACGATATTACCAAAAGTATTGGGACGCCCGCCTTTACACACACATGAACTTTAATGGCATCCCAGTCTTAGTCTGTACGGTCCAATATTGAGTTGGCCCCGCCCTTTGCAGCTAAAACAGCTTCAACTCTTCTGGAAGGCCGTCCACAAGGTTTAGGAGTGTGTCTATGGAATGTTTGACTATTCTTCCAGAAGCGCATTTGTGAGGTCAGGCACTGATGTTGGATTAAAAGGCCTGGCTTGCAGTCTCCACTCTAATTCATCCCAAAGGTGTTCTATCAGGTTGAGGTCAGGACTCTGTGCAGGTCAGTCAAGTTCCTCCATCCATCAGGGCTCAAAATTTCAAGTCCTGAGCTACTAGCCAGACCTCAAGGGTTACTCGCCACCAGTTGCCCCGCCCCCAACCCTGCCCCTAAACCCGCCCTCATAAATTATCTCATGAAATGACACTTTAGTGTTTTATGCAATTAAGTTATAAAAATATTAACAACTTTATCCGTGTCGTGTCCCCCATGTGCAGCCTGCCTGTGTCCCCCCATGTGCGGGCCTGCCTGTGTCCCCCCATGTGCGGGCCTGCCTGTGTCCCCCCATGTGCGGGCCTGCCTGTGTCCCCCCATGTGCGGGCCTGCCTGTGTCCCCCATGTGCGGGCCTGCCTGTGTCCCCCATGTGCGGGCCTGCCTGTGTCCCCCATGTGCGGGCCTGCCTGTGTCCCCCATGTGCGGGCCTGCCTGTGTCCCCCATGTGCGGGCCTGCCTGTGTCCCCCATGTGCAGCCTGCCTGTGTCCCCCATGTGCAGCCTGCCTGTGTCCCCCATGTGCAGCCTGCCTGTGTCCCCCCATGTGCAGCCTGCCTGTGTCCCCCATGTGCAGCCTGCCTGTGTCCCCCATGTGCAGCCTGCCTGTGTCCCCCATGTGCAGCCTGCCTGTGTCCCCCATGTGCAGCCTGCCTGTGGAGGGGAAGAGAGGAGAGCTGCCACTGGATGATCACAGCTTTCGTTTAATAGCTGTGTGGTCCCCCGCCGTGCGTCGTCACATAAGCCCCTCCTCCCCTTGTCCTGGGAACTTTCATACATGTCACCCGTCCTAGAATTGGATGGGTGATCTGTCTATCAAAGTCCCGGAAAAAGAGGAGGGGCTTATGTGACGGTGCATGGCAGGGGAACACACAGCTATTGAAACGAAAGCTGTGATGTTCCCTGCTGTGATCATCCAGTGGCGGCTCTCCTCTCTTCCCCTCTGATCGGCGGTGCTCCCCCCCCCCCCCCCGTCTCCCAGGCAGCCCTTCTCGTCAGGCTGTTTATATATATCTATCTCAAATGGTTTATTGTTGGGGTTTACATACACAAAGCACTGGAGTGCGATAGCCTTCCTATGTATATAAAACAGAGGCAGGCAAGGATTTGCGTTCCCCACATTCATTTCCATGTATATAGCTGACCTGGAGTGGAAATCATAAAAAAAATAAAAAAATACTGTGACCACAAGATATGACACACCCATGTGAATCACCAGTAAGTATGGACATGTACAGAGGTTCTGCACATCTGGGCCTGTCCCGGTAGGTTTACATAATCCAATAAATGAAGTTTTGGTGAGAACAAAATTAATGTTCTCAGTCTTCTTGGTCCCATATACATGTCACTTATGAACAAAAGCAAGCCCTCACCTGACAAACTGGTCGCGGCCGCCCACTGCGAACTGGTAGGTGTTAGCGGGATTGACATATATCGTGTACAGTCCAATCTTCTTGTCCTTCTCCTTGGTGACAACTAGTCGCCTGTGTGAGAATGCAAAAGGAAAAAGACGTGTTAAGACTCTGCGAGACGTGGCTTCGGTGTAATATCAGGAGGGGGGATATGTACTTACGATGCAGGTCGGTCTTGCCGAAGGTCAATGGTGAACACTACAGCGTCCTCGCCGGCGGACAGGAAAGTACACTGGGAGTCTGGTTCTAGGGCGAGCTGAGGAGGAGGTGGCAAAATACACAGATAAAGACCGGTGACAACTCCGCACAAATCATTCAACAAGATTAGTGAGATTCCGCAGCGTGTGATCGCTATGTCAGCTATGATGCAGGCTTCAAAATGCAGATAAAACACTGCCACCTTCAGGCTGCAGTACCACCTGTCTAATGCTGTAATTTTCAGGATACAATTACAACATTAAAAAAAAAAAAAAAAAAAAAAAAATATGAACGTTACCACTTGAGTAGCAACCTTCATTAGGCCATTTTTCACTTTATAATGACTGACAATTAAATCCGTTACACCACACAATACCAAATATAATTATATCGAGAGAGATAGAGCAGTGATGGTGAACCTTGGCACCCCAGATTTTTTTGAAACTACATTTTCCAAGATGCTCAACTATACTGCAGAGTGCATGAGCATGATGGGAAATGTAGTTCCAAAACATCTGGGTGCCAAGGTTCACCATCACTGAGATAGAGGATATAGAGGATAGAGATAGAGGATAGAGATTTTTATTTTTTATTTTTTTTTAAAAAGATTAGCCAGGCAGAGCTTTCTTTAGATGGTATTAAATTGCTTTTTTATTATTTCTTAATATATGAAAAAAAAAAAGGGGGTTCCTTTACTTTGTTTTCTTTTTATTTAAAGTGGTGTTCTGGCCAAAAAAAAAAAACACATATCGCAGCTGCTGGCTTTTAATAATAGGACACTTACCTGTCCTGGAGTCCAGCGATGTCGGCACCGCATGTTTCCATCAGCTGTCGGGTGCTGCTGCCATTGCGGGTAAGGGTACCCCAGCAGTGTAGCATTACGGCTTCACGCCGAGAACCCTATTGCGCATGGGCAAGGCCCCGCTCCTCTCTCCTACTGGCCTGGCGATAGGGAGAGGAGGGAAGAGGAGGAAGCCCTGGGATTATGTCACGGGCCGTGGCCCGGACTCCCGGGAGTGGTAACAGGATACCTGTCAAAGACAGGTATTATATCCCCCCTCCCCCCGAAAGGTGCCAATTGTGGTACTTGAAGGGGAAAGGAGACAAATGAGCGGAAGTTCCACTATTGGGTAGGACTTTGCTTTAAATTTTATTTTCCAAATTGTTAATAAAAGTTACATATTTTCGTCAACAACATTACTACTATTCACCTTATCTCTCACCTCCCCCTCCCCAAGCTCCCTCCTATGCCAGACGCTCCCCTTTCCACTCACCCTCTTACCCTTCCTGGGCTCCTATGGTTCCTTTACTTTGTTAAAAAAAACAAAAAAAAAAAAACACACCCAGACAGTACAAACACCCACAAACCCCCTTTTTGGACAGTAGACACCCCAAGATAATCCCATTTTTTACCACAGTTTTTGGAAATGAACATGGTATTGGGGGTGTTGTGCAGGTCAATACAGAGGGAGGAGGTGGTGAATGGGTTAACGTACAGGTCACTTAAGTCGGCTATAGACAGATCAAAACGCGTCCAGTTGAGCAGGGACCATCCAAATTTTGATCCATCTATGGACAGGCTGGTTTTGTTGAAATGCCGCCAGCAGTGAGCACTGTATTCTGAAAATGGAGAAACCTCCCACTGTCAGAATACAACAGCGCAATGGGAGGGATTCCCCCCCATCAACACTGACTGTTGATAGGGGGAAATCAAGCCATTTTCTTTCCTTCAACCCATGATTGAAGAAAAAAAAGTTAGGTAAAATAATTAAAATTGCCTGTTGCCTACCCTTGACAAAATTGAATTCCTCATTTGTTAGATCCTCCTTCCTCCACTGTGACAGGAAGGGGAGGGTTCTCACAGAGCCCCTATGGCTGGCGCTGAAAATGTTTATTAGTTTCTTTATATAATTTCTGTGCATTTATCAGACTGCTTTAAAACTTCAGTTGATGACAAAGTATCATATTCCGAAAAAAATAAATAAAAAAAAATAAAAAAGTGTGTGTGTGGTGTGTGTTGTGTGTGTGTGTGGTGTGTGTGTGTGTGTGTGTGTGTGTGTGTGTGTTTACATTTGTGATGTTAGGCATACCTTGTGAGAGGCTCCTTTGTGCTGCGCCACCCTCTTTGTAGTCTTGCAGCACTGGGTGGCAGAGAGCTCAGCAACACGTACCTGCCCATCCCGGGCGCACATGGCAATCGTGGAGTCCCCGCTGTTGGGCAGAAATTTTGCCTGATGAGAAAGCAAAAAAAAAAAAAAAAAAAAAGTTAGACAGATCTTCCAGGGAGAACTATAGAGAAACATATTCCTCTTTACAAAGGGGGATATATAATTTGTGCTTAGTAATTAAAACATCCTCAAAGAAGAAGGAGATCTGAGGGACACAAAGCCTGAAACCTTCGGTCAAAAGTAAAAAAATATAAGCCACACTCCAAAGCTTATATTATCGTGTTTAAATTTGTCAAAACAAATACTGCATACATTGATGTCGCCACCCAAAACCAACCTATGATGGAGTTTCCACCACTACGGAGCTCATCAGCAGTGGTGAAACGCGTCCAGGCTGGAGAGGTCTTTTCCTATCCGTGTGAGCAAGCCATCAGTGGTGAAACGCGTCAAGGCTGGAGAGGTCTTTTCCTATCCTTGTGAGCAAGCCATCAGTGGTGAAACGCGTCAAGGCTGGAGAGGTCTTTTCCTATCCTTGTGAGCAAGCCATCAGTGGTGAAACGCGTCAAGGCTGGAGAGGTCTTTTCCTATCTTTGTGAGCAAGTCATCAGTGGTGAAACGCGTCAAGACTGGAGAGGTCTTTTCCTATCCTTGTGAGCAAGTCATCAGTGGTGGCTTGCTCACAAGGATAGGAGAAGACTTCTCCAACCTTTGACGCATTTCACCCTTGCTGGCATGCTCACAAGGATAGGCGAACGCGTCTCCATTTTGATGCGCTTCACCACTGTTGGCTTGCTCAGTAGTGATGAAACGCATCACGAAAGGTTGGTTTCGGGTGGAGACATCAATGTATAGAGTCTTTTTTTTAAAAATACATAAAGAAGAGCTAAGCTTTTAAGTGCAGCTTATTATTTTTACCAGAGTGGCGACAGGCTGTGGTTGCCAGCACCCTGGTTGTTCAAGTGGGATGAAAGGAGCAGATCTGGAGTCATGGGTGTGGGTACGTTTCTGGTTAGAAGCCTGAATCCTTAGCTGTAAATCAGCCAAATTGTCAGATTTACTGGTTGTTGAAGGCAGTACTGCATAGGTATGGTGATGTCCACCAGTCAGTCAATGGTGGAAATTTACCAGCGACAGGATCGCTAAAGAGAAAAGTACCCGTGATCCTACGGTGTTGCCCGCTTGCTGGTCAGACCAGACCAAACAAGACACTGAAGTTGCATTATCCTCATTGGTGAGATTCTACAGTATTCCAGCCAGTGAGGGAGCAACACCATAGGCGCAGGTCAGTAGACATGGCGTCTATACATGGTGCTCCACCAGAAATAGGTCCCCAAAAGAGACATACAGCACTAAGAGCCTATTTGTCACAACAAACTAATCCTCAAACATCTTGGCTGGTTAACATGTATACTATTTGGCCAAAAATTTGTGACCACCACACCTACTATATATATATTTTTTTTTATGAAGGGTCCCACTTACGTTACAGAACACCAAGACCGTAGACCAAAAGGCAAACAACCTTTAGCGCTCCAGCACTGCTGAAACTACAAGTCCCATCGTGCCTTCGTCTTTGAAAGTCATGCCTGTGGTTTTCAGATTCTTGCCAGGTCTCGTGGGGTTTTATAGAGTAACCACAGCTGAAATGTCAAGGTTTCTACATCTGTGGGCTTCCAAACTTGTGGTCACAGTTAGGGAAAGATCCTCTTCCGTCTGCTGCTCCATAAAGACATGGTATGACCAGCTTTGTGGAGGACCTTTAGTCGGCAGACCTGAGACTTCAACCTTACTGAACACTTTTGGGATGAACGGCAACCCCCAATTGCAAGATAGGTCTAATCATTCAACATCAGTACCTGATCTCCCAAAATGGTGGCCAGGTCCAAAGTTTGACCACAACTTGGTATAGGAGGAACTCTAGTGGTCTGCACAAACCCGAGACCTCAACCTTATTGGACACTTTTGGGATGAACGGGAACCCCAACTGCAAACTAGGCCTTCTCATCCAACATTAGCACCTGACCTCCCAAATGGTGGCCAACTCAAAAGATATGCTTTGACCAGGTTGATGTAGAGCAGTGGTTCTTAACCTCAGTCCTCATTACCCCCCACCAGGCCATGTTTTGGGAATTTCCCTTAGATAAAATAGCTGTCCAAAATACCAAGCCATTGACTTAGATTTAAAGCACCTGTGCAAGGGAAAAGGAAAGCCTGCAAACATGGCCTGGTGGGGGGTAATGAGGACTGAGGTTAAGAACCACTGATGTAGAGTAACTCTGGTGGTGTGCACAGACCTGATACCTCAGCCTTACTGGACACTTTTGGGATGAACGGGAACCCCAACTGCAAGCTAGGTCTAGTCATTCAAAATCAGTACCTGACCTCTCAAAATGGTGGCCAGGTCCAAAGTTTGACCACAACTTGGTATAGGAGGAACTCTAGTGGTCTGCACAAACCCGAGACCTCAACCTTATTGGACACTTTTGGGATGAACGGGAACCCCAACTGCAAACTAGGCCTTCTCATCCAACATTAGTACCTGACCTCCCAAATGGTGGCCAACTCAAAGACATACTTTGACCAGGTTGGTGTAGAGTAACTCTAGTGGTGTGGACAGACCTGATACCTCAGCCTTACTGGACACTTTTGGGATGAACGGGAACCCCAACTGCAAGCTAGGTCTAGTCATTCAAAATCAGTACCTGACCTCCCAAATGGTGGCCAACTCAAAGACATACTTTTACTCTACACCAACCTGGTCAAAGTAGGTCTTTGAGTTGGCCACCGTTTGGGAGGTCAGGTACTATAGTTGGATGAGAAGGCCTGGTTTTCAGTTGGGGTTTCCGTTCATGCCAAAAGTGTCCAATAAGGTTGAGGTCTCGGGTCATTGCACACCACTAGTTACTCTACACCAACCTGGTCAAAGACCCGATAACTCAACCTTACTGGACACTTTTGGGATGAACAGGAACCCCAACTGCAAGCCAGGCCTTCTCAATCAACATACCTGACATCACAAATGGTGGCCAGCTTCATACAAACATGGTTTGACCAGCTTGGTGTGGAGGAACTCTAGTGGTCTGCATAGACCTGAGACTTCAATCCTACTGAACAACTTTGGAAATAATTTGAACCCCCCCAACTAAAAGCCAGGTCTTCCTATCCAACATTATCATTTGACCTCACAAATGGATACACATTCCAAAAGACACTCTAAAATCTTGTGAAAAGTCTTCCCACAAGAGAAAAAGATTGTACAAAGGGAGGCCAACTCTATATTAATAATATCTATGGGATTAAATGTCCAACAAGCCCATATATAGTGTACAATGAAGTACCCCAAAAAAAAACTATTAATGGGTGCCTTGCTGGCCTCTTGAAAATGGTTTAAGCGATCCCTCAAGTAGTGCTTCCATTTACTAAACGGCTGAAGCTCTATAATACACGCTCACCTGATAGATACACAGAGGAAATTTTAGATAAAAATATTTATAAAGTAATATATACAGTTGTGCTCATAAGTTTAAATACCCTGGCAGAATTTATGATTTCTTGGTAAATTTTCAGAGAATATGAAGAACACAAAAACTTTTCTTCCACTCATGGTTAGTGTTTGGCTGAAGCCATTTATTATCATTCAACTGTGTTTACTCTTTTTATATCATAATGGCAACAGCAACGGCCCAAATGACCCTGATCAAAAGTTTACATACCCCAGTGATTTTGGCCTGATAACATGCACACAAGTTGACACAAAGGGTTTGAATGGCTATTAAAAAGGTAACCATCCTCACCTGTGATCTGTTTTGCTTGTAATTAGTGTGTGTGTGTGTATAAAAGGTCAATGAGTTTCTGGACCCCTGACAGACCCTTGCATCTTTCATCCAGTGCTGCACTGACATTTCTGGATTCTGAGTCATGGGGAAAGCAAAAGAATTGCCAAAGGATCTGCGGGAAAAGGTAGTTGAACTGTATAAAACAGGGAAGGAATATAAAAAGATATCCAAGGAATTGAGAATGCCAATCAGCAGTGTTCAAACTCTAATCAAGAAGTGGGAAATGAGGGGGTTCTGTTAAAACCAAACCCCGGTCAGGTAGACCAACTAAAATTTCAGCCACAACTGCCAGGAAAATTGTTCGAAATGCAAAGAAAACCCCACAAATAACTTCAGGGGAAATACAGGACTCTCTGAAATCATGTGGTGTGGCTGTTTCAAGATGCACAATAAGGAGGCACTTGAACAAAGATGGGCTGCATGGCCGAGTCACCAGAAGTCATTACTACACAAATGCCACAAAGTATCCCTCTATCAATACGCCAAACAGCACAGAGACAAGACTCAAACCTTCCGCCACAAAGTCATTTGGAGCGATGAGACCAAAATTGAGCTTTTGGGCCACAACCATAAACACTACATTTGGAGAGAAGTCAACAAGGCCTATGATGAAAGGTCCACCATCCCTACTGTGAAACACGGAGGTGAATCGCTGATGTTTTGGGGATGTGTGATCTACAAAAGGCACAGGAAATTTGGTCAAAATTGATGGCAAGATGAATGCAGTATGTTATCAAAAAATACTGGAGGAACATTTGCATTCATCAGCCAGGAATCTGCTCATGGGACGTACTTGGACATTCCAACATGACAATGATCCAAAACACAAGGCCAAGTCCACCTGTCATTGGATACAACAGAATAAAGAGAAGGTTCTGGAGTGGCCATCTCAGTCTCCTGACCTCATTGAGCCCCTCTGGGGAGATCTCAAAACGCGCCGTTCATGGAAGGCAGCCCAAGAATTTACAGGAACTGGGAGGATTTTTGCCAAGAGGAATGGGCAGCTTTACCATCTGAGAAGATAAAGAGCCTCATCCACAAATACCACCAAAGACTTCAAGATGTTAAAGGGGGCAACACACGGTATTAAGAACTGGGGTATGTAAACTTTTAATCGGGGGCATTTGGGTCGTTTGTTTTCATTATGAATAAAAAAAAAAAATAAATAAAAAATAAAAAAAAAAAGAGTAAAACACAGTTGATTGATAATAAATGGCTTCAGCTAAACAAGTGAAAAGTTTTTGTGGCGTTATTCATATTCTCAAAAAAAAAAAAAAAAATGGCCAAGAAATCATAAATTCTGCCAGGGTATGTAAACTTATAAGCACAACGATACAGTCAACAACTGTCAATTCATTACCGGTGATTGGTTTTCATACATATAAAAAAGGTATTTTGTCTCTCGAGTTATATCTAAACACTGGCTCTGGTTTGGCTACGCTACACAAAACAAAGACACCTCTTAGAAATGGGGGTAAACTCAGAGCTGAGAATCCACATATGGCCTGTTCAATAAAGAGTGTCAAGCAAAAAGTTCCAAAGTTTAAGGGAAAAAAAAAAAAATCTTAACTGTGAAGAAGAAACAGAAAAAAAAGAAACAGAAGAAGAAAAAAAGAACAGAAGAAACAGAAGAGAAAAAAAGAACAGAAGAAACAGAAGAGAAAAAAAGAAGAGAAAAAACAGAAGAGAAAAAAGAAGAAACAGAAAAAAAAGAAGAAAAAACAAGAAGAAACAGAAGAGAAAAAAAGAAGAAACAAAAACACAGAAGAAACAGAAGAGAAAAAACAAGAAGAAACAGAAGAGAAAAAACAAGAAGAAACAGAAGAGAAAAAACAAGAAGAAACAGAAGAGAAAAAAGAAGAGAAAAAACAAGAAGAAACAGAAGAGAAAAAAGAACAGAAGAAACAGAAGAGAAAAAACAAGAAGAAACAAGAAAAAAACAAGAGAAAAAAAGACAGAAAAACAAAAGAAACAGAAAGAAAAAAACAGAAAAAAAGAACAGAAGAAACAAGAAGAGAAAAAAAGAACAGAAGAAACAAGAAGAAATAGAAGAAACAGAAAAAGAAACAGAAGAAACAGAAGAAACAGAAGAAAAAAAAAACAGAAGAAACAGAAGAAACAGAAGAGAAAAAAAGAAGAGAAAAAAGAACAGAAGAAAAAGAAAAACAGAAAAAAAAAGAGAAAAAAGAAACAAAAGAAACAGAAGAAAAAGAGAGAAAAAAGAACAGAAGAAACAGAAGAGAAAAAAGAACAGAAGAAACAGAAGAGAAAAAAGAACAGAAGAAACAAGAAGAAACAAGAAGAAAAGAAGAAACAGAAGAAACAAAAGAACAGAAGAGAAAAAGAAGAGAAAAAAGAACAGAAGAAACAGAAGAGAAAAAAGAACAGAAGAAACAAGAAGAAACAGAAGAAACAGAAGAGAAAAAAGAACAGAAAAAAAGAAGAGAAGAAAGAACAGAAGAAACAAGAAGAAACAAAGAAACAAGAAGAAACAGAAGAGAAAAAAAGAACAGAAGAAACAAGAAGAAACAGAAGAGAAAAAAAAGAACAAAGAAACAAGAAGAAACAGAAGAGAAAAAAAAGAACAGAAGAAACAAGAAGAAACAGAAGAGAAAAAAAAGAACAGAAGAAACAAGAAGAAACAGAAGAGAAAAAAAAGAACAGAAGAAACAAGAAGAAACAGAAGAGAAAAAAAAGAACAGAAGAAACAAGAAGAAACAGAAGAAACAGAAGAGAAAAAAGAACAGAAGAAACAGAAGAGAAAAAAGAACAGAAGAAACAGAAGAGAAAAAAAAACAGAAGAAACAAGAAGAAACAGAAGAAAGAAGAAACAGAAGAAACAAGAAGAAACAGAAGAGAAAAAAGAACAGAAGAAACAAGAAGAAACAGAAGAAACAAGAAGAAACAGAAGAAACAGAAGAAACAAGAAGAAACAGAAGAGAAAAAAAGAACAGAAGAAACAAGAAGAAACAGAAGAGAAAAAAGAACAGAAGAAACAGAAGAGAAAAAGAAAACAGAAGAAAAAGAAAAAACAGAAGAAAAAGAAACAGGAAAAAGAAACAGAAGAAAAAGAAACAGAAGAAAAAGAAACAGAAGAAAAAGAAAACAGAGGAAAAAGAAAAACAGAGGAAAAAGAAACAAACTTTTTTTCTCTTTCCAGAAACAATATGTACGGTATTGTACACAAGGTTTTTACTTCTGTGTACCCACTGTGGAGATTTCTCCCCTTTCTATTTGCCCTGGTCACCGCTATCACAGAGACTGAAAAGTGATGAAAAACGTAATATTTTACAGTTGTATAGTGCAAATCTTCCCTACATAAAAACTAATCTAAAAGAAAAAAAATGAATTAAAAAAAAAAAAATAAAAAAAGTAAATCCTCCAATGGCGACACCTGTTCTGGTTACAACTGTTGAAAAAAAAGGGGAATTCCCTCATCTACAAAACAGGAAGTGCTAATAAAAATAAAAATCTTCCCAATAAAACCTTATTCTGACATTTGTTGGTGTCAAGTTAAAATATATATTTTTTTTTAGAAAAATTACATAGAACCCCCAAACATTATATATCATTTTTTTAGTAGACACCCTAGAGAATAAAAATGATCGTTGTTGCAATATTTTATGTCACACTGTATTTGCGCAGCGGCCTTTCAAATGCAATTTTTTGGAAAAAAATTACTTTAAATTAATAAAAAAATTTAAAATAAACCAGTAAAGTTAGCCCATTTTTTTTTGTATAATGTGAAAGATTTTATGTCGTGAGAGAATCGTGATGTTTTTATTCCAAGCAAAAAAAAAAAAAAAAAAGTGATTTTCATTTTGGCCAGAATCACGCAGCTCTACTAAGGACCTATGCACATGGATGTACACACCTGTAATGACAGCGCCTGGGAGCCTCAGCCTGTGTATACCGTATATACTCGAATACAAGCCGAGATTTTCAGCCTTTTTTTTTTTAGGGCTGAAATTCCCCCTCTCGGCTTATATTCGAGTCACCGCCGTCTGCCTACATGAACAGCGTGTCATGCAGACAGACGGCAGTTTTCAAAAGCCGCGCCTCCTCCTCCTCCTCGTCCGCGATAGGAGGAACACTATTTTCCCCAGCAGTAAGTCAGTGCAGTGTTCCACCTATCACGGACGTCCTGTCATTCTCATCTCATGGACGAGGATGAGAGGACGTCTGTGATAGGCGGAACACTGCACACTGACTGCTGGGAAAAAAAAAAAAGTGTTCCTCCTATCACGGACGAGGAAGAGGCGCGGTTTTTGTAATATTGGAATGGCGCCGTACACGCTGTGGGGGGACAGAGCGGGACTGCATCGGCTGCAAAGTTGGAAGCGACATAGGACACAGGACCTACAGATGGGCAGATCGGCACAGGTAGGCTGCAATGGGGACATGGGGGGGTCTGTACAGGGGACATGCAGCTGCAGATGGCCATTGCTGACCCTCTTTTCCACTTACAGTAGCTGCAGCATTTTTGCCCCTCGGCTTATACACGGGTCAATGCGTTTTCCCTTTTTTTTGTGGTGAATTAGGGGCCTCGGCTTATACTCGGGGCGGCCTATAATCGAGTATATACGGTAATTCTCCCCCTAGGACCGTATGGACAGACCCAGGTATACACATAACGTCTGCGTTTGGGAAATCAGATCCATACGTGTTAGAACAGGTATATATCCGCATACACCAATTTTTTTTTTGATTTTAGGCTTCCCAGCCTAGAGGTGAGATGTGGGGTCTTATTGACCCCCATATCTCACTGTAAATAGGTCCGATCGTGTCATATTCCTATTACAAGGGATGTTTACATTCCTTGTAATAGGAATAAAAGTAATCAAATTTTTTTGAATTTTTTTAAAAATTAACAATAAAAAAAAAAAAAACGTACGCGGACGTGAACGCATACGTAAACCCCACCCCCATATGAAAACGGTGTTCACACCACACATGTGAGGTATCACCGCGAACATTAGAGCGAGAGCAATAATTCTAGCCCTACACCTCCTCTGTAACTCAAAACATGTAACCAGTAAAAAAAAATTTAAAGTGTCGTCTATGGGGATTTTTAAATACCAAAGTTTTGGCGCCATTCCACGAGCGCGGGCAATTTTGAAGCACGACGCGTTGGGTATCTATTTACTCGGCGTATATTCATCTTTCACATTATGCAAAAAAAAATTTAAAAATTCATAAAAAAATTGGGCTAACTTTACTGTTTTTTTTTTTTTTAAAGCATAAACTGTTTTTTGTTTCTGAAAAAAACGTGTTCGAAAAATTGCTGCGCAAATACCGTGCGAGATAAAAAATTGCAACGACCGCCATTGTATTCTCTAGGGTCTTCGCTAAAAAAAAAAAAAAACATATATAATGTTTGGGGGTTCTATGTAATTTTTTTTAGCAAAAAAAAAAAAGAATTATACATTTTACATGTAGGAGAGAAATGTCAGAATTGACCTGGGTATGAAGTGGTTAAGGTTGTATTGTTTTGTACTGAACATTATAAATAAAGATAAAAAAAAAAGTAGACAGTAGGCGTGCATACCTGAAATACGTTGCTTTTGTGGCCGCTCTCGAACTCTAGAACAGGCTTTTTCCTCACCCAGTCCCAGACAACCACCTTGAGGTCATCGCTGCCGCTTGCCAACCAAGTACCCCTCTGGTTGAAATGCAAGGTGTTGACGCAGCCGAGGTGCCCGTCCAGACCGTGCAAGAGCCGGAACCTCTGGACGAACCCGCGCGCCCCGCAGGCCTCGTAAATGAAGCGCCGGGTGGTTCCGATCTCCCTTTGGCTGAGGGCGCGGATGGCTCGCCACCGAGGTCTGGGCAAAGGCGTCTTCTCCGAGGACACCCAGTCTTCCAAAGCCCTTTCATCGTCCGAAGAGTCCTGGTCAGCGTTGGCTCGCTTTTTTTGGCCTCGTTTGCGTAGTCTGTCTTCTTCCTCCTCCTCCTCCTCCTCTTCTTCCTCTTCCTCCTCATCATCGTCATCCTCCGAGTGTGAACGGTCGTTTGCGCGGGTCTCGTCGTTAATGGAATATAGTCCGGTATCGTCCATACTGTCAGAGTCCTTGTCCTCCCCCGAGCTCTCCGAGCTACTGTCCTTGTTATCGGCTCGGTTCGTGCCCGTAACCTCTCCGGTTAAACTGAGGCTTGCGTCCGAGGCTTCCACCTCGATCCCAGATGAGTTCTCCTTCCCTTCTTCTGTCCCAGACATGTCTTCTGGGCTGCTGGAGACGCTTCCTGAGCAAGAGAAGAACGAAGACCATATGAGATAAAAAAAAAAAAAAAAAAGGGAAGCATCAGAGAATCACCAACAAATACCAAATGGTTTGGATACAAAAGTAAACCTGCACAAAGAAACTGTTGAGGGCCAACTGGGAAGTGGTCAGCAAACTGATCTAAATATCTTATAATGGCTCTTCAATATTGATATCCAATGTTATTCAAGGACCGTCTCATTCATGGAGCTGTGAAAGTAACGGAGAAGGGGAGTGTTGGATTCAATATGAACTCATAATATTTCTGAGATCCATACATTGACAGTGTCCCGGAGAACAGGATGCCCTCCCCCGGTTGGAATGTAGCCAGTAGCCATACCTCCTATTTTCATTAGACTAAAAGCTCCACTCCATCTATGAGAGCTACTCTGCATGACAATGCTGACTCCGATCTGTCTATGACAGTGATGGCGAACCTATGGCACGCGTGCCACAGCTGCACGCAGAGCCATCTCTGTGGGCATGCGAGAGGGTCCAGGACAGAGCTAGAGGTCTCTCTCTCCTCTCAGCCCCCCATCCCTCCTTCAGCCCCCCTCTTTGTGTCCCCCTCTTTCTGCTCACCCCTCCCTCAGCATCTCTCTCGCACCCCTCTCTCTCTGTCCCTCTTCTCTCTCTTCCTCCTCTCTCTCAGCCCCTCTCCCTCTCTTTTTTGCCCCTCTCTCTCTCAGCATCGCTCTCACACCCCCCTCCCTCTCTCACACCCCCCCCCCTCTCTCTGTTCCCCTCCCTCTTTCAGCATATCTCTCACCCCCCCCCCCCCTCTCACAGCCCCCCCCTCTCAGCATCTCTCTCAGCCCCTCCTCCTCTCTCTGCCACCCTCTCTCTCTCTCTCTGCCTCCCCTCTCTCAGTCCCCTTCTGCCTCTCTCTCTTCTCTCTGCCCTCCCTCCCTCTCTCTGCCCCCCCCTCCCTCTGCCCCCCCCCCCTCCCTCTCTCTCGCGCAAATTGCTGTGTTGGCACTTTGGTTTTGTGTTGCAATGTATTTATTTCAGTTTGGGCACTCAGGCTCAAAAGGTTTGCCATCACTGGTCTATGAGAATCAAAAGACGAACCTAACTGAAAGAGATAATGGAGGTGGGGCACCGGAGATCAAACCCCAAAGATTAGACACCAGTCGGATCAAGTGCAATTCATGGACAGACACTGCCCCCCCCCCCCCCCCCCTCAGAGGCCACTTGTGGCAGGACGGTCAAAATCAGTATAGCAGAAATATTATGGTGGCGGATACGCCCCAGAGACACTGGTTCATCCGCAAGAAAAAGTTGGGCAGGCAATGGGATGCGGTGTGGGTGAGATGAGTTTGTCAAAAGGGAATGTTTCTCACACAACTGCCTCTTTCTCCATCAAGAGGTCCAGCCACGAGGATAAGTATATTATTGTATTGTATTTTTACTGTAGGCTATGTAATTTTATAACCCCTTTTAATACATGTTAGCTTTCTTATTTCCTTGGAAAATAAATGAGATTTGATTAATCTTAAGCCGTGCGTTTGGTTTCATAGCTAACTTTGTATTATTGTGATATTAACAGTAGCATGCGCTCAGGAGTTTTAGTAGACTAAACTAATCTATAGGGACTAGACAAAGTAATACAAACACAGATATAATAGTAAGTAATAGTGTATCGCTTTCTACAATTATATTGCATTCTACAGGGAGCATTACTTCTTAAGTCCTCATACACAAGAAAAACGAAGTTCAAATATCAGATATAAACACGAGTCTCGATGAAGAGATCCAAACCCCTGAAACACGTTGATTTCTTTCTACTGACTGAAAAAACATCATCGCTTTGGACTCTAACCATTAGGCCCCTTTCACACTGGGCAGTTTTCAGGCGGTACAGCGCTAAAAATAGCGCCTGTACACCGCCTGAAAAAACCGGCCCCATTCACTCCAGTGTGAAAGCCGGCGGGCTTCACACTGGAGCGGTGCGCTAGCAGGACGGTAAAAAAGAGTCCTGCTAGCTGCATCTTTGGAGCGGTGTAGGAGCGGTGTATTTACCGCTCCTATACCGCTCGTTCCCATTGAAATCAATGGGAAACCGCGGGGATACCGCCCGCAAACCGCCGCTGCAGCGGCGGTTTGCGGAGGTTTTTAAACCCTTTGCGGCCGCTAGCGGGGGTTAAAACCACCCCCTAGCGGCCGCATACCGCGGGTAAAGCGATGGTAAGCAGCGCTAAATATAGCGCTGCTTTACCGTCGCCGCCCCGCACCGCTCAGGTGTGAAAGCAGCCTTAGTGTAATGTTCCTTCTGCTCCTTGTTTAGCTGGACTTTTCTCAAGACCACCCCATCCCTTTTGGGCATGTTTGGTATAGGTGAGCACCCTCATCAAAAGCAAGGTAGCTCAATAAATGATCAAATAAAGTGCAAATATATGCTCCTCATTAGGTGTAGAAAATAATAAAAAATAAACCCCCACACACTTACATTAGTACATAGCACTTTAGTATTTCCGGGGAACTTCCAGTATGCAATGACGTCACTAAAGACTCCCGCCAACGTGTTTCGTCATCAAAAGGATGTCTTCCGGGGCATTTTTACAATGCGTATTGCCTGTGTACTAATCCAAGTGTGTTTTTAAATTAAAATAAATCTACTTTTTAATTGACTACACCAGGGATATGCAATTAGCGACCTCCAGCTGTTGCAGAACTACAATTCCCATGAGGCACAGCAAGACTCTGACAGCCACAAGCATGACACCCCAAGGCATGATGGGACTTGTAGTATTGCAACAACTGGAGGTCCGCCAATTGCATATCCCTGGACTACACTATGAAGAGAGTATATTGGTTTGTTCCCACATGGATTTGAGCCAACAGAGATCTGGAGGAGTCCATTTGTCACTGGGTCCAGATGGTTTCCTACCAAAATGTAAACGATGCACCTGTAAAAAAACGCACTTTTGGTTTTTGGATTTATCTTTGCATGGACGCTTTCTCACATATAGTTTGTCTGATATTTGTACTTTATTTAATAATTCATTGAGCTACCTTGCTTTGGTAAAGGGGTGCTCACTTACACCAAACATCCCCAAAAGAGATGTTGGGGGGGGGGGGGTGGGGGGTCTTGAGAAAAGTCCAACTAAACAAGGAGCAGAAGGAATGCTACACTAATGGTCAGAGAGTCTAACAGAGTCTCCAAAGTGATGTTTTATCAATCACTAGAAAGAAATCAATCGTGCTTTGTAGCTCTTCATCAGGACTTATGTATTGTTTAACCGGTTCCCGACCGGCGCACAGCGATATACGTCGGCAGAATGGCACGGACAGGCAGGAGGGCGTATATATACACAAGTCCCTCCTTAATGCCATCCGTGCCATCGGGAGCACGCCGGTCGGGACCCCCGTGAGGCCGGTCGCGGGTCCCGCGGACTCGATCGCCGTGGGGACACCCGCGATCGTCTCACGGGAAGGCTGAACGGGGAGATGCGGAAATAGACAGCATCTCCCCGTTCTGCCTAGCAACTAGTGACGCCGATCTCTGCTCCCTGTGATTGGAGCAGAGATCAGCATTCACTAGCTGACAGCCACGCCCCCCCACAGTAAGAAACACACCCCTAGGCCTAGACTTAACCCCTACACTGCCACCTAGTGTTAACCCCTTCACTGCCAGTGTCATTTACACAGGAATCAGTGCATTTAAATAGCATTGATTTCTGTATAAATGACAATGGTCCCAAAAATGTGTCAAAAATGTCCGACGTGTCCGCCATAATGTCGCAGTCACAAAAAAAAAAAAAAAAAACAATCGCTGATCGTCGCCATTACTAATAAAAAAGATTATTAATAAAAATGCTATAAAACTATCCCCCTATCTTGTAAACGCTATAACTTCTGCGCAAACCAATCAATAAATCGCTTATTGCGATTTTTTTTACCAAAAATATGTAGAAGAATACGTATCGGCCTAAACTGAGGAAAAAAAAAAAAATTTGTTTTTTTTTTATATATTTTTGGGGATATTATAGCAAAAAATAATGTTTTTTTTTTCAAAATTGTCGCTCTTTTTTGTTTATAGCGCAAAAAATAAAAACCGCAGGGGCGATCAAATACCACCAAAAGAAAGCTCTATTTGTGGGAATAAAAGGACGTCAATTTTGTTTGGGAGCCACGTCGCCACGACCGCGCAATTGTCAGTTAAAGCGACGCAGTGCCGAATCGCAAAAAGGGGGCCTGGTCCTTTGGCTGCCAATTGGTTCGGGGCTGAAAGTGGATAACCTCAAATGAGTTTTACAAGCACCGGCCGCCACTGAGATTTACCCCCTCCCCCTTCAAAAAATGAAGGCTTTAGATATAGTTGAACCGGAAATGTGTCCAAAAGGTTCTCTTTACTGTATCAGTCACAAATTATTCTTATGAAAGAATCTAAATGTTCCACCTTAAAAAAAAAAAAAAAAAAAAAATGGCAATTGTGTAGACTAATTACCCCCGTACACACGGTCGGACTTTCCGACAGAAAATGTGCGATCGGCGCTTGTTGTCGGAAATTCCGACCGCGTTGTAGGCTCCATCGGACAGTTGTCGGAAATTCCATCGCTCAAAATTTGAGATCTGGTTCTCAAATTTTCAGACAACAAAAATCAGCTCGCGTAAATTCCGATCGTGTGTAGACAATTCCGGCGCACAAAGTGCCGCGCATGCTCGGAATCAAAGCAGAAGAGCAGCACTGGCTATTGAACTTCATGTACGTGTTGTACATCACCGCGTTCTTGACGTTCGGAATTTCAGACCAACTTTGTGCGACCGTGCGTATGCAAGACAAGTGTGAGCCAACATCCGTCGAAAAAAAAAAAAACATGGATTTTGTTGTTGTCGGAATGTCCGATTGTGTGTGCACGGCATTAGTGTTACTAATCAACAGAAATTTGCATCACCTGCTCATGCCCACAAAATATGTATCTGACTTCCCTTTTGCGTTTTCCATCCCAAGAAGAATTTGTGGCCTCATTCACACGAACTTACGCAACGTGATACTAAACACGGTATAATTTACACCAGGGCTTGACAAATTTGCTTGGAATCTAGGAGCCACCTAAAAAAGTTAGGCGCCAGGTTTTTCTTTTTTTTTTTACTTCTTGAGATCCGCGCTGTAGCCGTCGTTCTGCTTTGCCGGGACTACGTCCTATGACGTTGTGCCGGGGGCGCGCACGCTGTGCGCTCTGTGATCAGCGAGTCTGAGACTCGCTGGATCACCGATCCGGGGAAAAGGGGGTCGATCCCCACCCCTTACCACGTGATCAGCTGTCAGCCAATGACATCTGATCACGTGATGTCAACACAGCCGGTAATCGGCTATTTTTTCTCCTCGCTCTGACAGCGCGAGGAGAAAAAAAAAAAAAAAAAAAAGCCGATCACCGGCAGAAGTGATCGGGACATTAGTCCCAATCACTACAAGCTGCCGCCAGCCCCTCAGTGCCCACCTGTGCCCCCTACAAGTGCCACCTAGCAGTAGGCAACAGTGCCACCTATCAGTGCCCACAATCAGTGCCTGAGGAACAGTGCTGCACATTAGTGCCATCTATCAGTGCCACCCATCCATGCCCATCTGTGCTGCCTTATCTGTGCCTATCAGTGCCACCTTAACTGTGCCTACCAGTGCAGCCTATCAGTGCCCACCAGTGCCGCCTCATCAGCGCATATCAATCAAGCAGAAAAATTACCTGTTTGCAAAATTGTATAACAAACTATTAAACCAGATTTTATTTTTATTTTCAAAATTTTCCATCTTTTATTGTTTGTTTAGCAGAAAATAAAAACCCAGCTGTGATTAAATACCACCAAAAGAAAATGGAAAAAAATGATAAAATTTATTTTGGGTACAGTGCTGTATGACCGCGCAATTGTCATTCAAAATGGGTCAGCGCCGAAAATTGGTCTGGGCAGGAGGGGGGGTTTAAGTGCCCAGTAAGCAAGTGGTTAATGACCGACAAGGGTTAATTTTTATATTGAAAAAAAAAAAAAGCTATCCTAAAATTTACACAGAAAGACGACTAGAACCAAAGCATACATACATACATACATACATAATATATATATATATAATATAACAGGGCTCAAAATTTCAAGTTCTGAGCTACTAGCCAGGCCATAACTGTTACTCGCCACCAGTTGCCCCACCCAACCCCTAGCATGCCCCGTCCCTAAACATGCTCTCATAAATTATCTCATGAAATTACACTTAAATGTTTTATGCAGAATAAGGTTACAAAAATAAATATTAACAACTTTATCAGTGCAGCGGACCTGTGCGATGAGCACAGGTCCGCTGCACTGATAAAGTTGTTAATATTTATTTTGCAGCGTAACCAGTACCCATTAATGCAGTGGGACCAATGCCCATCAATGTGGCGTGACCTGTGCCCATCAATGCAGCGTGACCTGTGCCCATCAATGTCGCGTGACCTGTGCCCATCAATGTCGCGTGACCTGTGCCCATCAATGTCGCGTGACCTGTGCCCATCAATGTCGCGTGACCTGTGCCCATCAATGTCGCGTGACCTGTGCCCATCAATGTCGCGTGACCTGTGCCCATCAATGCAGCATAACCAGTGCCCATCAATGCAGCGGACCTGTGTCCATCAATGCAGCGTAACCAGTACTCATTAATGCAGTGGGACCAATGCCCATCAATGCAGCATAACCTGTGCCCATCAATGCAGCATGACCAGTGCCCACCAATGCAGCGTGACCAGTGCCCACCAATGCAGCGTGACCAGTGCCCACCAATGCAGCGTGACCAGTGCCCACCAATGCAGCGTGACCAGTGCCCACCAATGCAGCGTGACCAGTGCCCACCAATGCAGCGTGACCAGTGCCCACCAATGCAGCGTGACCAGTGCCCACCAATGCGGCGTGACCAGTGCCCACCAATGCGGCGTGACCAGTGCCCACCAATGCGGCGTGACCAGTGCCCACCAATGCGGCGTGACCAGTGCCCACCAATGCGGCGTGACCAGTGCCCACCAATGCGGCGTGACCAGTGCCCACCAATGCGGCGTGACCAGTGCCCACCAATGCGTCGTGACCAGTGCCCATCAATGTAGCGTGACCAGTGCCCATCAATGTAGCGTGACCAGTGCCAATCAAGGCATAGGTATGATTTAGACATCATACATCATACGCAGCCAGGCTCGGCTGTCACTCCGCTAACCCACCACCCCCCCGCCGGTCCGGCGGCACTTACTGCTCCTCTCCTGGAGCGACGGGGCTCTCCTCCTCGGCTGCGGGTCCTGTGTCCGCTTGGCTTCCTCCACCGTGTCTCTTCTTCCGCCAAAGCGTTAGGCATCCAATAGGTTCGCCTAATGCTTTATGGCCGAGCGGGGGAGACAGGTCTCACCGACGTGCCCGCTGATTGGCAGAGAGGAACATTAGTGTGAAAATA
Source organism: Lithobates sylvaticus (assembly GCA_028564925.1). NCBI lineage: Eukaryota > Metazoa > Chordata > Amphibia > Anura > Ranidae > Lithobates > Lithobates sylvaticus. The sequence goes on from CM053038.1 coordinate 29,209,999, forward strand.
GCGAAAATTTTAATTCGCCATGCCACACAACAGGGTGGGATCGGGACGCAGTGCTCTGTGCCCAGAGCCCACCCTATTTTGAAGCCCATTAGAGCCTCTGGTTCTAATCAAGTGCTTCAAAATATGAAACCAACTGCACACTGGAGGCAAGTATGACATTTTTTTTTTTTTCTGTTTTTTTTTTTTTTTTTTAAACCAACCTTTAGTTATCCCTTAAGGTAAGCGGGGATGGGAAGAAAAAATAAAAAAATAAAATCTACATCTACTGAAAGAAATCCATGGAGCGGCTTACCGTTGGCTATATCCGTCTTGCCTTCTGCCATCTCTCCATTAAATGACATGGCAACCCCCCTCCGGAAGCCGGGACACTAAAGTGCAAGATACCTGAAGCAGACAGACAATAGAAGACGAGGATTATTAGATACATCGTTTAGCACAAGAAGAAACATTTATAGGGCTGGTAGAAAAACAGATACACCAGAACATCACCGAGATAGAACAGAGGCACCACCCCCCCCCCCCCCCTCAACTGAATATTGTATCAATGTTGCCCATCAATACACAAAGTGCAACATGACACAAAAAACAAACAAACAAACAAAAAAAAAAAAAAAGACAGTTCACTATAATAATGAAGAAGAAAGAAGAAAAAAGAAAAAAGAAGAAGTGAAAATGCTCAAGCGATACCCTGAAAAAAATACCCCGCGTGTCTAGAACTCCCCCCCTGAAGAATATCACCGCAATTCCTGGAAGGGAAGGGTGCCTAGGCACACCTGTACCTACAGCTGTATATCTGTAATGTAGGTTCTACGGCACCGCTGCCTTACAGATCAGCTCCAGGAAGACCACAGGTAATACTAGTGACATCACTACTTTGAGTTATCCTTGCTGGAGGCTCTGGCATGAGGTAGCAAAGCCCTGCCTCCACCAAGATGGCGGTCTCCACACAGGGTACAGACCAAGGCATGGTAAATCAGTAATGGGGAAAGATCAGCTCCATGGAAATTACAGGCATGTATCCCTAGTGGCATTAAGTGGTCGTAAACCCTTACAATCCACTTTTTGCTACAGGAAAGTCTATAAAAAGGCTTACCTGTAGGTCCCCCGGATATCTCCGGGGGGGGGGGGGGTGGAGGAAGAGCACCCCCACCACTGGTGTCGGGGGAGGAAGAGCGCCCCCACCACTGGTGTCGGGGGGGGGGGGGGGGGAGGAAGAGCGCCCCCACCACTGGTGTCGGGGGGGGGAGGAAGAGCGCCCCCACCACTGGTGTCAGGGGGGGGGGGGAGGAAGAGCGCCCCCACCACTGGTGTCGGGGGGGGGGGGTGGGGGGGAGGAAGAGCGCCCCCACCACTGGTGTCGGGGGGGGGGAGGAAGAGCGCCCCCACCACTGGTGTCGGAAGAGCGCCCCCACCACTGGTGTCGGGGGGGGGAGGAAGAGCGCCCCCACCACTGGTGTCGGGGGGGAGGAAGAGCGCCCCCACCACTGGTGTCGGGGGGGAGGAAGAGCGCCCCCACCACTGGTGTCGGGGGGGGGGGGAGAGCGCCCCCACCACCGGTGTCGGGGGGGGGGGGGGGGAGAGCGCCCCCACCACTGGTGTCGGGGGGGGAGAGCGCCCCCACCACTGGTGTCGGGGGGGGGGGGGAGAGCGCCCCCACCACCGGTGTCGGGGGGGAGAAAGAAGAACGCCCCCACCATTGGGAGGAATAGTGCCCCTTCATTGATGGGAGTGGGGTTATGTCCAATTGTTGGTATCAGTGGATGAAAGGAGTGCCCCAAGGGCTGGAATAAAGCAAGAAAAGGGTCATATCTGGCCGCAGTTTGGAGTCCACCGCCCTAGAGAGTGGCTTCGCTGCTGTGCAGGGGGCTCCCTGGAGCCACCCCGCCATGCATACATGTGTCCGGATCTATGAGGGTATTAGAGATGGGACACATGCACATTATGGGCTGAGCTCAAAGGATATAGAAGGCCCCCCCAGATGCCGATAGAGTGGGCATGCATATTCCGGAGGCTCATCATGAGTAAACATGGGACATTTAACATGGAGCTCCAGTCAAATTCTAAGCCTAAATCTACTCCCCACCCCCCATGGTAAGACGATACAATCTACCCTGTAAAAGGGTAAAAAAAAAGGTCTATACTACCCATTCTGAAGCCGCTGCGGTCACATGATCAGGTCCCAGTGCCGGCTTCGGCACAATCGTAGAATTGTTTATTTACAGCCAGGCGATTGGTCATCACAGTGATAAACACAGGGGCGGGGTCACAGTAACTTACTTCCTCTACTGAACGAATAGAAAGATACATTGTATCCTTCTCTACTTTCGGGAGAGGGAAAAAGGTAAACAAAACAAAAAAAAAATTAAAACACACACACACACACACACACACACACACACAGTTTGCTAGGGTTATTAATAGGGTCAAGGTCGGAAGAAGAAAAGAAAGCCCAATTTCCCCTTAAAAAAATATAAATAAAAAAAAAAAAAAAAAAAGAAGTGGTATAATCTGCCTGGATACACAAAGTAGTTGTGATGATATGTCCGGTTTTACTAACACATGTCAAAGTTGCAAAATAGTACGTAGGCATTAACATTTATTTTTTGCTAAACAGTTTTAGTTTCCGTAATTTTTCTTCACCAATGAGCCCACATGAATGAGGCTGCACCTTTGGGCACCAATGAGGCCGCACTTATTATCAGTGTAAACAACGTACTCATTGTGCCCCGTCAGACTTGCTGGTTATTGCCTCTCCTTTCCTCACAAGGAAAGGAATGCTGATAACCAGCAATGAGCCCAAATGAATGAGGCCGTACCAATGTGCCCAAATGAATGAGGCCGCACCAATGAGCCCAAATGAATGAGGCCGCACCAATGAGCCCAAATGAATGAGGCCGCACCAATGAGCCCAAATGAATGAGGCCGCACCAATGAGCCCAAATGAATGAGGCCGCACCAATGAGCCCAAATGAATGAGGCCGCACCAATGAGCCCAAATGAATGAGGCCGCACCAATGAGCCCAAATGAATGAAGGCTGCCCCAATGGGCACCAATGAGCCCAAATGAATGAAGGCTGCCCCAATGGGCACCAATGAGCCCGCACCAATGAGCCCACACAAATGAGCCCACACAAATGAAGGCTGCCCCAATGAGCCCACACAAATGAAGGCTGCCCCAATGAGCCCACACGAATGAAGGCTGCCCCAATGAGCCCACACGAATGAAGGCTGCCCCAATGAGCCCACATCAATGAAGGCTGCCCCAATGAGCCCACATCAATGAAGGCTGCCCCAATGAGCCCACATCAATGAAGGCTGCCCCAATGAGCCCACATCAATGAAGGCTGCCCCAATGAGCCCACATCAATGAAGGCTGCCCCAATGAGCCCACATCAATGAAGGCTGCCCCAATGAGCCCACATCAATGAAGGCTGCCCCAATGAGCCCACATCAATGAAGGCTGCCCCAATGAGCCCACATCAATGAAGGCTGCCCCAATGAGCCCACATCAATGAAGGCTGCCCCAATGAGCCCACATCAATGAAGGCTGCCCCAATGAGCCCACATCAATGAAGGCTGCCCCAATGAGCCCACATCAATGAAGGCTGCCCCAATGAGCCCACATCAATGAAGGCTGCCCCAATGAGCCCACATCAATGAAGGCTGCCCCAATGAGCCCACATCAATGAAGGCTGCCCCAATGGGCACCAATGAGGCCGCACTTATCAGTGTAAACAATGTACTCACTGTGCCCCGTCAGACTTGCTGGTTATTGTCTCTCCTTTCCTCACAAGGAGAGGAATGCCGATAACCAGCAAGTCTGTGTACATGTGACCAACTGTGATTGGACATAGCTGTTTGCATGGTAAAGGGCCACTGTGATAGGCCCTTTACCCCCACCGCCCCCCCAATCTGTAATCAGCTGGGTCCAAAGACAGCGGTCATGTATAGCACCTGATGAGCGCTCCAGGGGGGGGGGGGGGGACATCCATGGCCATCCTCTTAAAACTGGAGCGCCACGCTGCACCCTTCTTTTTGGATACCAGTTAACACCAGTGCAGTCAACAAACGTAGAATATGTTGCACTTTCTGTATGGAACGCAGCAAAACGCATCAATAACGCACATCTTTAATGGAAATTTAAAAAAAGTGTGTGTGTGGGGGAGGGGCGCACCGAAACGCACTGAAAACACATACCGAACACAGAAATTGTGATGTGAACCGGCCCATACAGTTCGGCGCTGGTAGCTTTGGGTTGAGATGTCGGATAAATACACTGATCTACGAGTTATCGGGGTGCTCGGGGGTTCGGTCAGGTGAAGGTGACAGGTACACTTTATAGAAGTTCTCCTGTAAAAGCTCCGCCCACCAGTGTGAAGCAACTTGGTGACTCCAAAGTGCAAAAGTCTGCAAAAGGGGGAAAAAAAAATAAAAAATGATCAGACACAACAAATGCAGACAGCCAACACTTGTATAAACAGAGACAGCACTGCAAATAGAAAGGCCTCCAACATTCAGCTTCTACCCTCATTGGCTGCTGTAATGTAGAAATATCCAATCACAACAACCAGAACTAAACTTCCTCAATCGGCATTGACTGTTTGTAATCCTTATGCTGCCAGCATTAGTAAATACATTCAAAAATTCCTTTTTTTATGTAACGTTTCCTTAGCTGCTCATTTACATGTGCGGCTATTATTGCTGCCTCCCTGAAAAGCGATCCCCGACAGATCTCATCAGGTGGCAGTTGGCAGGCGGTGAGAAGATCAGGTCACCTTTTCAGCAATGTTGACCCGCCGCACTGCAATGCATGGCATGTGGTGGCGGAGTGGCCCCATTCAAAGGGTCACGTTTGGTGGCCGGACGGTCCGCTGAGTGCAACATGCAGACTCATGCCAAGCCCAGAGCGGGGGGGGGGGGGGGGCATTTCTTTGTGTAGGTGGGGGGCAGTCGGTAAAACTCTACCCCCGGCTTTTACTGCACTCATGCATGTGAATGAGGCCCTATGATGACTGGAGGACAGTGTGTGCGATGAGAAGGCTGCAGATCATTGGCCGGGGAGCAGGTGTCAGAGATCACATCCAATCCTTATCTTTAGGAAGAACCAAATAACGGGGCAAATCGGGCACAACCAAGAACCCCAACACCGCACAACCAAGGCCCCCCCCCCCCCCAACACCGCACAAGACACCCCAACACAGCTCAACCAAGAATACCCGCACAACCAAAGGCCCCCCCCCCCAACACAGCTCAACCAAAGGCCCCCCAACGCAACCAAGACACCCCAACGCAGTTCAACAAAGAATACCCGCACAACCAAAAGGCCCCCCCAACACAGCTCAACCAATACACCCCATGCAGCTCAACCAAGAATACCCGCACAAAGGCCCCCCCAACACAGCTCAACCAAAGCCCCCCCCCCCCCCCAACACAGCTCAACCAAAGGCCCCCCCCCCCCTCCCCAACAAACCAAAACACCCCCCAACGCAGCTCAACCAAGAATACCCGCACAACCAAAGCCCCCACCCCCCCCCCCCCCCAACACAGCTCAACCAATACACCCCATGCAGCTCAACCAAGAATACCCGCACAAAGGCCCCCCCAACACAGCTCAACCAAAGGCCCCCCCCCCCAAGCCAACAGCCCCCCCCCCCAACAACCACCAAGCCCCCCCCCTCCCCCAACACAGCTCAACTAAAGGACCCCCCAACGCAGCTCAACCAAGAATACCTGCACAACCAAAAGGCCCCCCCAACACAGCTCAACCAATACACCCCATGCAGCTCAACCAAGAATACCCGCACAAAGGCCCCCCCCACACAGCCCCCAACCCCCGCCCCCCCCCCCAACACAGCTCAACCAAAGCCCCCCCCCCCCCCCAACACAGCTCAACTAAAGGACCCCCCAACGCAGCTCAACCAAGAATACCCGCACAACCAAAGCCCCCACCCCCCCCCCCCCAACACAGCTCAACCAATACACCCCATGCAGCTCAACCAAGAATACCCCCACAACCAAAGGCCCCCCCCCCCCAACACAGCTCAACCAAAGGCCCCCCCCCAACACAGCTCAACCAAAGGCCCCCCCCCCCCCCCCCAACACAGCTCAACCAAAGGCCCCCCCCCCCCAACACAGCTCAACCAAAGGCCCCCCCCCCCCAACACAGCTCAACCAAAGGCCCCCCCCCCCCAACACAGCTCAACCAAAGGCCCCCCCCAACGCAGCTCAACCAAAGGCCCCCCCCAACGCAGCTCAACCAAAGGACCCCCCAACGCAGCTGAACCAAGAATAAACGCACAACCAAAGGCCCCCCCAACCCAGCTCAACCAAGACACCCCAACCAAGAAGACCCGCACAACCAAAGGCCCCCCAAAATAGCTCAACCAAAGGCCCCCCCCCCCAACACAGCTCAACCAACGACAATCAACGGAGCAAAGATGCAATATCCGAAAGGAAGGATCACCAACTCCAATCCGCTGCAGGACTGTATCCAACCCTCAGCTGGGGTCAGCCACCTCTCACAAAAGATCTGCAGGTCAGCCCACCGTCTTTCTTTCCAGTGCAGAATACCCCGGCTGTACCATCATTGGTTGCTAGGGACACCTGCACCCGACCAACCAATCAGGATAGTCCCCCCCCCCCCCCTTACATCAGAGCAACCCCTTACATGAGTTCCCCCTTACATAAGAGTCCCCACCAGAGTACCCCTTAAGACAATGTCCTGATCAGACTCCACCCATACATGACACTCCCCCCTTACATAAAAGGTCCCCAAAGTTCCTCCCTGACATGACAGTCCCCGGCAAAGTCAACTCCCTCACATGAGAGTCCCCATCAGAGTCCCCTCCTATATAAGAGAGTCCCCATTAGAGACTCCCCCCTTAAATGAGACTCCCCATCAGAATCGTCGTCACCCCCCCCCCCCCAAAGCAAGGTCCTGATCATACTCCACTCTTACACGAAGGCTTCCACCAGAGTCTCCCCTTACATGAGAATCAACATCCACCTCCCTTATACGTGTTCCCCTCAGACCCCCCCCCCCTTTTAAAATCAATTTTCCATCAAAGTCCCCCTTTACATGGGAGTCCCCATCAGACTCTACCCCCCCCACCTCTTAAATCAACGTCTTGATCATACTCCACCCTTACATGAAGGTTTCCACCAGAGTCTCCTCTTACATGAGAGTCTCCATCAACGTCGACCCCCTTTAAAATCAAGGCCCTGATCAGATTCCACCATTACACGAAAGTTTCCATTAGAGTCAACCCTTCAAAGACCCCCACCCCCTTTGAATTCTGGTCCTGATCAGACTCCCCTTACATGAAAGATTCCAGAGTGTCCCCATCAACGTCCACCCTCTTATAGGAATGTCCCCCTTCTCCCTCCTTAAATCAAGGTCTTGATCGGACTCCACCCTTACATGAAAGTTTCCATCAGATCCTCCACATCAAAGTAAATCACCCCCCCCCCCCCCTTAAATCAAGGTCCTGATGAGTCTCCCCCTTACATGAGAGTCCCCATTAAAGTCCACCACCCCCCCCCCTTACATCAGAGCAACCCCTTACATGAGTTGCCCCTTACATCAGAGTGTCCCCTTACATAAAAAGGTCTCAATCAAAGTTGCTCCCTCACATGAGAGTCCCCATCAGAATCGTCTCCCCCCCCCCCCCCCCTTAAATCAAGGTCCTGATCATACTCCACTCTTACATGAAGGCTTCCACCAGAGTCTCCCCTTACATGAGACTCAACATCCACCTCCCTTATACGTGTCCCCCTCAGACCCCCCCCCCCCCCCCCCCCCCCCTTTTAAATCAAGTTTCCATAAAAGTCCCCCCCCCTTACATGAGAGTCCCCATCAGACCCCCCCCCCCCCCCTTAAATCAATGTCCTGATCATACTCCACCCTTAGATGAAGGTTTCTACCAGTCTCCCTTCACATGAGAGTCTCCATCAACGTCCAACCCCTTTAAAATCAAGGCCCTGATCAGACTCCGCCCTTACATGAAAGTTTCCATCAAAGTCTCCCCATCAAAGTTAACCCCCCCCCGCCTTTGAATTATGGTCCTGCTGATCAGACTCGCCCTTACATGAAGGTTTCCACCAGTCTCCCTTTACATGAGAGAGTCTCCATCAACACCCAACCCCTTTTAAAATCAAGGTCTTGATCGGACTCCACCCTTACATGAAAGTTTCCATCAAATTCCCCCCATCAAAGTAAATCACCCCCCTCTTAAATCAAGGTCCTGATGAGTATCCCCTTACATGAGAGTCCCCATCAAAGTCCACCCCCCCCCCCTTAAATTAGGGTCCTAAAGAGTATCCCCTTACATGAGAGTCCCCATCAAAGTCCACCCCCCTCCCTTAAATCAGGGTCCTGAAGAGTATCCCCTTACATGAGAGTCCCCATCAAAGTCCACCCCCCTCCCTTAAATCAGGGTCCTGAAGAGTATCCCCTTACATGAGAGTCCCCAAAGTCCACCCCCCCTCCCTTAAATCAGGGTCCTGAAGAGTATCCTCTTACATGAGAGTCCCCATCAAAGTCCACCCCCCCCCTTAAATCAGGGTCCTGAAGAGTATCCCCTTACACGAGAGTCCCCATTAAAGTCCACCCCCCCTTAAATCAGGGTCCTGAAGAGTAACCCCTTACATGAGAGTCCCCATTAAAGTCCACCCCCCTTAAATCAGGGTCCTGATGAGTATCCCCTTACATTAAAGTCCCCATTAAAGTCCACCCCCCTTAAATCAGGGTCCTGAAGAGTATCCCCTTACATGAGAGTCCCCATTAAAGTCCACCCCCCCCCCCCCCTTAAATCAGGGTCCTGATGAGTATCCCCTTACATGAGAGTCCCCATTAAAGTCCACCACCCCCCTTAAATCAGGGTCCTGAAGGAGTATCCCCTTACATTAAAGTCCCCATTAAAGTCCACCCCCCCTTAAATCAGGGTCCTGAAGAGTATCCCCTTACATGAGAGTCCCCATTAAAGTCCACCCCCCCCCCCCTTAAATCAGGGTCCTGATGAGTATCCCCTTACATGAGAGTCCCCATTAAAGTCCACCCCCTCCCTTAAATCAGGGTCCTGAAGAGTATCCCCTTACATTAAAGTCCCCATTAAAGTCCACCCCCCCCCTTAAATCAGGGTCCTGATGAGTAACACCTTACATGAGAGTCCCCATTAAAGTTCACCCCCTCCCTTAAATCAGGGTCCTGAAGAGTAACCCCTTACATGAGAGTCCCCATTAAAGTCCACCCCCCCCCCCCCTTAAATCAGGGTCTTTATGAGTAACCCCTTACATGAGAGTCCCCATTAAAGTGCACCCCCCCCCCCTTAAATCAGGGTCTTGATGAGTATCCCCTTACATGAGAGTCCCCTTTAAAGTCCACCCCCTCCCTTAAATTAGGGTCCTGATGAGTATCCCCTTACATGAGAGTCCCCATTAAAGTCCACCCCCCTTAAATCAGGGTCCTGAAGAGTATACCCTTATATGAGAGTCCCCATTAAAGTGCACCCCCCCTTAAATCAGGGTCCTGATGAGTATCCCCTTACATGAGAGTCCCCATTAAAGTCCACCCCCCCCCTTAAATCAGGGTCCTGATGAGTATCCCCTTACACCAGGGTTCCTGAAGGGACTGGTGGGCTCAAGTTTATTTGGGATTTCTTTGCTTGATTCCCGCAGGTTCTTCCTCTGTTGTGAATCATTTCACGCCGATTACAAAGAAGCTCCAACTAAAACCAGTCCACCATCCAAATTCTATCCATAAAACTTTCTCCAGCCAGCAGAGAGATTTGTAAAACTCATGAAGTGCCCCCCACCCTATACGGGGGAAAAGGATCGACAACCCCCAGGCTCAGAAGGAGCCAAACCTCATTGGACGGGGCAGATATTTCCTGATCAGAAGGAATTCCAGATACAGATTGACTTTCCTTGGAGAAGACCCTGAGAACTTTCCCCACCTTCGGGGGCAATTGGACCAAATCGCACGCAACGACACCAAAAAGGCAAATTTTATATCGTTCCGATTTTCGCTGAGACCTTCCTCACCCGCTGCTGGGAAATCAGCAACAAGATGCCAGAGAAAAAAATAGAAACACCAGGACTTTCCAGGACTCTGGGCTGAGTCACACAAAACTGGACTTTCCAGGACTCTACGAGGTGCCACCGGAGAAAGTGAAAGTATTTCACGCACGTCTCAAGACAGAACGGTTTCTTTTTTTTTAACTTCTGAATAGGGAAGGTTTGAAAGTCCCGCCGGTGCCAGCATCTCTTTTCCCGTATGCTGGCCTTCAGCCATCGCAGGGTGACGTCACTCCTGGGTGCTGGACTGGTGTGGCCACCGGAGGCGCTGTAATCGGGCTGTCGTAGCATTGATCTTCGTAGAGGGGGTACCACAGAGTTGCACCTTGGCCATTGAGGAACAGCCTAGTATTTTTTTTTTTTTTTCAATGAATACAGGGCATTCTCTGATTGGCCGAGGTGGCGATGGTGAAATCATTTGCCTGCCTCTCCACATTAGCAAGAGAATGTTTGTATTCATTGTAGAAATAAAAATAGAAGGCCCTCTGTTTCCGGCAGCCGGAGACAAAAGTCAGACCTGGCAGCATTTTATTGACCCGGCCTATCAGGAGGGAGAGAAGTCTGACAGTTTGTGTGGAGCCCGAGGCGGGCCTGGTGGCAGAGCATGTGGAGCCCGAGGCGGGCCTGGCAGGTAGGCAGCCTATAGGGAGCTAGACGTGGGCCTGATGGACCACGCCGAGCCTGGACGGCAGAGCACGTGGAACCCAGAGAGAGGACGGTGGCAGCCCACAGGGAGCCAGAAGCAGGCCTGGCGGCAGACCATGCGGGAGCTCGAGGACAGAATGGCAGTAGCCGACAGGGGGCTGCAGTTGGGCACAGAGGGAGCTAGAGGTGGGCCTGGCAGCAGGCCATCCCCCTGGTGGCAGGCCATAGAGGGATAAAGGTGGGCCTGGTGGCAGACCATGCGGAGCCCAAGGCAGGCGTGGCGGCAGAGCACGTGGAACCCAAGGAGAGAACCGGCCTGGCAGCAGCCCGTGGGGGGATGGATGTGGGGGGGTGGGTCTGCCCACGAGAAGCCTGAGGGGAGAACGGTGGTAGCCCACAGGGGGTCTACAAGTGGGCCTTGTGGCAGACCATGTGGAGCCCAAGGCAGGCCTGGCGGCAGAGCATGTGGGAGCTCGAGGACAGAATGGCAGCAGCTGACAGGGGGCTGCAGTTGGGCACAGTGGCAGCCTAGAGGGAGCTAGAGCTGGGCCTGGCAGCAGCCCATAGGGGGATGGAGGTGGGCTTGTAGGTAGACTGCATGGAGCTCGGAGGTGGGCCGGGCAAGAGTCCACAAGAAGCCTGAGGGGAGAACGGTGGTAGCCCACAGGGGTCTGCAAGCGGGCACGATTGCAGCCCATTGGGAAGCTGGAGGCCGGCCCAGCGCGAGCCCATTGGGAAGCTGGAGGCCGGCCCAGCGGGAGCCCATTGGGAAGCTGGAGGCCGGCCCAGCGGGAGCCCATTGGGAAGCTGGAGGCCGGCCCAGCGGGAGCCCATTGGGAAGCTGGAGGCCGGCCCAGCGGGGGCCCATTGGGAAGCTGGAGGCCGGCCCAGCGGGGGCCCATTGGGAAGCTGGAGGCCGGCCCAGCGGGGGCCCATTGGGGAGCTGGAGGCCGGCCCAGCGGGGGCCCGGCGGGGGCCCCGGGGGCCCATTGGGGAGCTGGAGGCCGGCCCATTGGGGAGCTGGAGGCCGGCCCATTGGGGAGCTGGAGGCCGGCCCAGCGGGAGCCCATTGGGGAGCTGGAGGCCGGCCCAGCGGGAGCCCATTGGGGAGCTGGAGGCCGGCCCATTGGGGAGCTGGAGGCCGGCCCATTGGGGAGCCCATTGGGGAGCTGGAGGCCGGCCCATTGGGGAGCTGGAGGCCGGCCCATTGGGGAGCTGGAGGTGGGGCCCCAGCGGCAGCCCATTGGGGAGCAGCTGGAGAAAAGCCCAGGCAACAGCCTACAGGAAGTGGAAGGCGGGCTGTCCGTCACATGGTATTAGCGGATCGGGCACTAGCAATGCCGGCAACAAGGTTCCTGAATAAAGGTTCCCGAGGACAGGAAGTGATGGAAAATCTCCCCCACTGAGGAGGTCTGACTTTTTCTGCTCTACTCTGAACTAAAAAAAAATAAATAAATAAAGTTTTTCCTCTGCAAACAATGTAATGTGTGGTTTGGGTGAGAGCCTACACCTCCCCTCCCCCACACAGGAGCCCCGTATACAATACTAAAGGAAGACAGGAGATCCAACACCAGAAATATCACCAATAATAGAGAAACCAGACAATCATATCCAACACTGTACAGGGGTGGGAGGGGGACATACGGGGGGGGGGGGATACAGTGATCATCAGCAATATAGAGTGGGAGGAGATGATAGAAAACAAGGGGGTACACAGTGGGAGGAGATGAACAGTGAGGGGGGTATACAGTAGGAGGAGATGGATGGTTAAAGGGGGGATACACAGCTGTGGAGATGGAGGTGGTGAGGGGGGTGGGATATAGTGTGGGGGGGGGGGCAGAGAGCAGCCTACAGAGTTGGAAGGGGAGTGACGGAGATGAAGTGGGGGGGGGGGGGGGGGTGGGGGGGGGGTTAGTGAGGGCAATACGGGGAAGAGGGGATGGAGATACAGAGTGGAGGGATATTGAAAGGGGGGGTGTTATTCAGGGAGATTTAGAGAGGGGAAGAGGGGGCTCAGTGAGAAAGATATAAAGTGGAGGGGGGGGGGAATCAAAGAAGGGGATATGGGGGAGGGGTAGCGAGGGGGGATATAGACGAGAGGGGTAGTGATCAGGATACAGAGTGGGGAGATCAGTGAAGGGGATATGGAGAGGGGAGGGTATAGACAAGAGAGGAAGGGTCAGTTAGGGGGATGCAGAGTGGGGGGGGATATAGAGGGTAGGGGGGTCAGTGAGGGGGATATGGGGGTGGGGTGCTTAGTGATGGGGATGCAGAGTGGGGTCAGTAAGGGGGATATAGAATAAAGGAAGGGGGGGGGATCAGTGAGGGGGGAGACGGGATAGAGAGGGTAGGAGGGAGATTCATAGTGGAGGGTATACAGGACAGGAAGGGTCAGTTAGGGGGATATAAAGAGGGGGATATGGGGGGTGCTTAGTGAGGGGGATATGGGGGGTGCTTAGTGAGGGGGATGCAGAGTGGGGTCAGTGAGGGATATAGAGGAGGGGGGGCAATGAAGGGAATATGGAGGAAAGGAAGGGGGATCAGTGAGGGGGGTATGGACACGGGGAGGGCAGTAAGGGGGATATAGAGGGTAGGAGGGGATTCATAGTGGAGGGCATACACAGGAGGAAGGGTCAGTTAGGGGGATGCAGAGTGGGGGGGGGATATCGAGTGTAGGAGAGGGGGGGTCAGTGAGAAGGATCTAGATGGGGGGGGTCAGTGAGGGGGATATAGAGAGGAGAGGGGGGTCAGTGAGGGGGATATAGATGGGGGGTCAGTGAGGGTTGGGGAGGGAGAGTGGGGGGGATATAGAGGATAGGAGGGGGGGGGGGGTCAGTGAGGGGGAATATAGAGGAGAGGGGGGGTCAGTGAGGGGGATATAGAGAGGAGAGGGGTCAGTGAGGGGTGGGGGATATAGAGAGGAGGGGGGGTCAGTGAGGGGGATATAGAGAGGAGAGGGGTCAGTGAGGGGTGGGGGATATAGAGAGGAGGGGGGGTCAGTGAGGGGGATATAGATGGTGTGTGTGTGGGGGGGGGGGGGGGCAGTGAAGGGATTCATAGGTGGAGGGTATACAGAGGAGAGGGGGTACATTAAGGGGTATCCATAGAAGAGGGGGGGATGGTTATAGGGGGGTGCACAGGAGAGGGGGGATGGGTATAGGGGGTACACAGGAGAGGGGGGATGGGTGTAGGGGGGTACACGGGGGGAGGGGGGTGCAGTCACCGGGGTGTCGGTCCCCTGAGCGGAGGAGGCCGGAGTCCTCAGTAGTAAACAAGTCCCGGTTGTAGGCCTCAGGCCGGCGTGGCGGTGTCTCGGTCCCGGGGTTCGGTGTCCGGGTCTCGGGGGGTCCCCGCTCTCCTCTGGGTGGGGGGATGGGCCCTCTGGCCGGGTATGCGGGGTCTACACAGGGCGGGGGGAGGGGGATCAACTCATCGGATCAGCTGCAGCCATGTCCGCCTCGGCTCCTCCCCCGACTCCGCCCCTCTCAAACTCACAGTGCGCAGCTCCGCCCCCGAACCAAGCCTTCTGTCCTCATGACCCGCCCTCTCCTCCACGACCGACCGTGACCCCGCCCCTCCGCTCTAACTGGTCCTGACTCCGCCCCCAATCCCCATAACCGAGTGACAGAGGGGAGGAGTCTGATGTGTGTATATAATGTATACCGGACACAGAGCACAGTGCGCCTGCGCCTCACACTGACATCCTGGAGGGGATCTATGAATGATCTGTATAGAGGACTTTACCTTACAATGCCGTGTATTGTATAGAAGAATCTCATCTCATCACCAATATAATCCCGACATATCAGGAGGAGGACTGTCCTCACAGCCATATATATATATATATATATATATATATATATATATATATATACACACACAGTGCCTGGAAAAAGTATGCATACCCCTTGAAATTTTACACATTTTGTGATTTATTCTATTTAATTGTATTTTATTGGGATTTTATGTGTAAATGGTTCTTATTTTTTTTTTTTTTACAAATAAATATGTGAAAAGTGTGGGGGGGGGGGGGGATTTGTATTCAGCCCCCTTTCCTCTGATACCCCCAACTAAAATCTAGAGGAACCAATTGCCTTCAGAAGTCACCTAATTAGTAAATATAGTCCACCTGTGTGTGATTTAATCTCAGTATAAAATGCAGCTGTTCTGTGAAGCCCTCAGAGGTTTGTTAGAGAACCTTAGTGAACAAAACAGCATCATGAAGACCAAGGAACACACCAAACAGGTCAGGGATAAAGTTGTGGAGAAGTATAAAGCAGGGTTAGGTTATAAAAAATATATCCCAAGCTTTGAACATCTCACGGAGCTCTGTTCAATCCATCATCCGAAAACGGAAAGAGTATGGCACAACTGCAAACCTACCAAGACATGGCCGTCCACCTAAACTGACCCGGCCGGGCAAGGAGAGCATTCATCAGAGAAGAAGCCAAGAGGTCCATGGGAACTCTGGAGGAGCTGCAGAGATCCACAGCTCAGGTGGGAGAGTCTGTCCACAGGACAACTATTAGTCGTGTTCTCCACAAATCTGCCCTTTATGGAAGAGGGACAAGAAGAAAGACATTTTATTTTGAAATGTTTTCACATTTATTACACTATGGTCTGTGTTGGTAACATTTTAAGTGTCGGTCACTAATGGCGATGATGGAGGAGCTGCGATTCTGAGAACCATCTGGGAGAATCGATTTAAAGCACTGCTGACTATTATAAACTGGTCCATGTCCTCTGGTAAGAGGCCTACGGCTTCATTTGTGGTAAGAGGCCATCTGTCTTCAATATGGCACCAGTGTCCTTCACAGCAATAGTATACGTGCAAAAGTTCTCGTGTATCAACATCAACTCCGGTTCCTCCACCTTGTAAATAAACCGCCACCAAAAGTTCTGATGTATCACAAAGAGTATTGACCACCAATTATGGGGGTCCTATGTCTCCTATCTGCTCAGTCCACAGTCATTCCTCAGTGTTGGGTAGGTGAGGGGGATCATCCATCATATGGAGACCATACTCCTCTTGCCTCCAATCATCATAGTGCTCAGTGGAAGATGTCAGCAAAGAGACAAGACGCCAAATAGTGTAAAATCCTTTATATATCCAAGCCTCGCTCTCACCACCTTCGCTCTGCAGTTTTCCGCTCTCATCCTAGCCTCGCTCTCGCCTCCTTCGCTCTGCAGTTCTCTGCTCTAATCCCAGCCTCGCTCTCGCCTCCTTCGCTCTGCAGTTCTCCGCTCTCATCCAAGCCTCGCTCTCGCCTCCTTCACTCTGCAGTTCTCCGCTCTAATCCAAGCCTCGCTCTCGCCTCCTTCGCTCTGCGGTTCTCCGCTCTTATCCTAGCCTCACTCTCGCCTCCTTCACTCTGCGGATCTCCGCTTTTATCCAAGCCTCGCTCTCGCCTCCTTCACTCTGCTGTTCTCCGCTCCTATCCAAGCCTCGCTCTCGCCTCCTTCACTCGGCGGTTCTCCGCTCTCATCCAAGCCTCGCTCTCGCCTCCTTCACTCTGCGGTTCTCCGCTCTTATCCTAGCCTCGCTCTCGCCTCCTTCACTCTGCAGTTCTCCGCTCTTATCCAAGCCTCGCCTCCTTCGCTCTGCGGTTCTCCGCTCTTATCCAAGCCTCGCTCTCGCCTCCTTCACTCGGCGGTTCTCCGCTCGTATCCAAGCCTCGCTCTCCGCCTCCTTCACTCTACGGTTCTCCGCTCTCATCCAAGCCTCGCTCTCGCCTCCTTCACTCTGCGGTTCTCCGCTCTCATCCAAGCCTCGCTCTCGCCTCCTTCACTCTGCTGTTCTCCGCTCGTATCCAAGCCTCGCTCTCCGCCTCCTTCACTCTGCGGTTCTCCGCTCTCATCCAAGCCTCGCTCTCGCCTCCTTCACTCTGCGGTTCTCCGCTCTTATCCTAGCCTCACTCTCACCTTCTTCACTCTGCGGATCTCCGCTTTTATCCAAGCCTCGCTCTCGCCTCCTTCACTCTGCGGATCTCCGCTCTAATCCAAGCCTCGCTCTGGCCTCCTTCACTCTGCGGATCTCCGCTCTAATTCAAGCCTCGCTCTCGCCTCCTTCAATCTGCGGTTCTCCGCTCTCATCCAAGCCTCGCTCTTGCCTCTTTCACTCTGCTGTTCTCCACTCTTATCCAAGCCTCGCTCTCGCCTCCTTCACTCTGTGGTTCTCCGCTCTCATCCAAGTCTCGCTCTGGCCTCCTTCACTCTGCGGTTCTCCGCTCTAATCCTAGCCTCGCTCTCGCCTCCTTAACTCTGCAGTTCTCCGCTCTTATCCAAGCCTCGCTCTCGCCTTCTTCACTCTGCAGTTCTCCGCTCTTATCCAAGCCTCGCTCTCGCCTCCTTCACTCTGTGGTTCTCCGCTCTCATCCAAGTCTCGCTCTGGCCTCCTTCACTCTGCGGTTCTCCGCTCTAATCCTAGCCTCGCTCTCGCCTCCTTAACTCTGCAGTTCTCCGCTCTTATCCAAGCCTCGCTCTCGCCTTCTTCACTCTGCAGTTCTCCGCTCTTATCCAAGCCTCGCTCTCGCCTCCTTCACTCTGCGGTTCTCCGCTCTCATCCAAGTTTCGCTCTCGCCTCCTTCACTCTGCAGTTCTCCGCTCTTATCCAAGCCTCTCTCTCGCCTCCTTCACTCTGCGTTTCTCCGCTCTCATCCAAGTTTCGCTCTCGCCTCCTTCACTCTGCAGTTCTCCGCTCTTATCCAAGCCTCACTCTCACCTCCTTCACTCTGCGGTTCTCCACTCTTATCCAAGCCTCACTCTCACCTCCTTCACTCTGCGGTTCTCCACTCTTATCCAAGCCTCGCTCTCGCCTCCTTCACTCTGCGGTTCTCCACTCTTATCCAAGCCTCGCTCTCGCCTCCTTCACTCTGCAGTTCTCCGCTCTTATCCAAGCCTCGCTCTGGCCTCCTTCACTCTGCGGTTCTCCACTCTTATCCAAGCCTCGCTCTGGCCTCCTTCACTCTGCGGTTCTCCGCTCTTATCCAAGCCTCACTCTCGCCTCCTTCAATCTGCGGTTCTCCACTCTTATCCAAGCCTCGCTTTGGCCTCCTTCACTCTGCGGTTCTCCGCTCTTATCCAAGCCTCGCTCTCGCCTCCTTCGCTCTGCGGTTCTCCGCTCTTATCCAAGCCTCGCTCTCGCCTCCTTCGCTCTGCGGTTCTCTGCTCTTATCCAAGCCTCGCTCTCGCCTCCTTCGCTCTGCGGTTCTCTGCTCTTATCCAAGCCTCACTCTCGCCTTCTTCACTCTGCGGATCTCCGCTTTTATCCAAGCCTCGCTCTCGCCTCCTTCACTCTGCGGATCTCCGCTCTAATCCAAGCCTCGCTCTCGCCTCCTTCACTCTGCGGATCTCCGCTCTAATTCAAGCCTCGCTCTCGCCTCCTTCAATCTGCGGTTCTCCGCTCTCATCCAAGCCTCGCTCTCGCCTCTTTCACTCTGCTGTTCTCCACTCTTATCCAAGCCTCGCTCTCACCTCCTTCACTCTGCAGTTCTCCGCTCTTATCCAAGCCTCGCTCTCGCCTCCTTCACTCTGTGGTTCTCCGCTCTCATCCAAGTCTCGCTCTGGCCTCCTTAACTCTGCAGTTCTCCGCTCTTATCCAAGCCTCGCTCTCGCCTTCTTCACTCTGCAGTTCTCCGCTCTTATCCAAGCCTCGCTCTGGCCTCCTTCACTCTGCGGTTCTCCGCTCTCATCCAAGTTTCGCTCTCGCCTCCTTCACTCTGCAGTTCTCCGCTCTTATCCAAGCCTCTCTCGCCTCCTTCACTCTGTGGTTCTCCGCTCTTATCCAAGCCTCACTCTCACCTCCTTCACTCTGCGGTTCTCCACTCTTATCCAAGCCTCACTCTCACCTCCTTCACTCTGCGGTTCTCCACTCTTATCCAAGCCTCGCTCTCGCCTCCTTCACTCTGCGGTTCTCCACTCTTATCCAAGCCTCGCTCTCGCCTCCTTCACTCTGCAGTTCTCCGCTCTTATCCAAGCCTCGCTCTGGCCTCCTTCACTCTGCGGTTCTCCACTCTTATCCAAGCCTCGCTCTGGCCTCCTTCACTCTGCGGTTCTCCGCTCTTATCCAAGCCTCACTCTCGCCTCCTTCAATCTGCGGTTCTCCACTCTTATCCAAGCCTCGCTTTGGCCTCCTTCACTCTGCGGTTCTCCGCTCTTATCCAAGCCTCGCTCTCGCCTCCTTCGCTCTGCGGTTCTCCGCTCTTATCCAAGCCTCGCTCTCGCCTCCTTCGCTCTGCGGTTCTCTGCTCTTATCCAAGCCTCGCTCTCGCCTCCTTCGCTCTGCGGTTCTCCGCTCTAATCCAAGCCTCGCTCTCACCTCCTTTACTCTGCGGTTCTCCGCTCTTATCCAAGCCTCGCTCTCGCCTCCTTCACTTTGCGGTTCTCCGCTCTAATCCAAGCCTCGCTCTCGCCTCCTTCACTTTGCGGTTCTCCGCTCTAATCCAAGCCAACTATTAGAAAAGACTGCACAATGCCATTGATGCTAAAGGGGGAAATACACAGTGTTAGGAACTAAGGGGATGCAGACTTTTGAACAGGAAGCATTTAATTGGTTTACTTGTTGCCATGTTTTGTTCGATGATTGAGCCATTCCTGTTATGTCCTACAGTTACAGAATAGGAGTCCCATAAGAAATAAATGTGTTTTGACTGCTAACTCATATTTTCTTTAAAAATGGTACAGGAGGAACATTCAATAATGTTACTTGACAGGTGGCTTTAAGCGGACTTCATCTGCAGATCAAAGTTCATCTCTTTGATCTGTAGATGAATAAACAGAAAGATACAAAAAGAAACAATGTTTCTTTTTATCTTTCTGTTTTAGCAGCTGAGCAATGTTTTTTTTTTTTTTGACAGCTCCAATTGCCAGGACTTTGTTTACAATTCAGCTGTCAACAGGGGAACCCCACTGACAGCTGAATGAGTCATCGGTTGTTAAGGATGCGGCGGCCCCACTCCTTAGCAACCGATAATTGCCAGCATTTTCGTTTTTTTACATTTCTGCTGTCAGTGGGGATATCCCATTGACAGCTAAGAGAACCGGGCCTGAAAAAGCTTTGGAAAGTCTTCTTAAGACTTGAAAACCATCCTCCGTGCTGCACTGATCTGAAATAAGATTCTATTGAATTCAACTTCTGTGTCTTGTGGAAGAGTGAAGCTGCCTATGGATGGTGACAGGTCATCGGGTGACCATACAGTCCGGATCTAAGGTTGTGCGTCATTGCATAAAGTGGCCATTGAAAACAGATCCGGACCTGAAAGTGAAAGTGAAACTGCAGCGGCTGAAGATCAGGTCACCTATTTCTCTGCTGGGCAGGGCTGTGTGACGGAGCTGTGTTACTCTCAGGACTGAATGGACAGAAATGTAAATCCTTTTGTAGGAAAATAAGCTCTCATGTTTGTATTTGGGGGAGGGGCCTATTGGGCAGAATCCTGCCTCTGACCCTCTTCTCCAAGACATCCACTGAAGCCGACCTTGTAAATTCCATTCAACCTTACAGTGACACGTGATGTGCGGCGTACGGCCCCAGCTGCTGGCAACCTTTACACTTCTATGTTTAAAGAAGCGTTCATTTATTTCCAAGTGTCGGTATACATCTGCGCCTGTTATAATGCATTCTCCATAAGTTAGAACACACCAAAACATTTTGCGATTCACTCTTGATCTTGGATTTATTTTAGACTTTTATTATTATTACTAACATTATTACAATAATTTATTATCCTATACATTTAATTTATATATTTTTTATTATTGTATAAAACGTGTCATTTTTAAATTAAGATTATATTATTTTTAGTATCATTAGGGCCGGTTCACACCACGTGAAGTCCAGTGCATTATTTTTTGCACAGTAAGTTACGTGGATTCCAATGGCAAAGTTCACACCCGTGGAGTGCGTTTCCGTACCGTAAACAAAAGTAGAACATGCTGCATTTTTTTTTTCGTCAAGGAACCGCACTGGAACACGGCAAAACGCATTAAAAATGCACTAGAACGCATCACAGTAAAAATAATAAAATAAAAAAAAAAAAACACCACAGGAAACATTTGAAGAATGCAAATTGCATGAAAAACTTGCATGCATTAACGCATCCGGAATGAATCTGGACTGCATTTTTGTTGCGTGAACCTTCCTTTATATTTGTTATTTTTTTATTTATAATACTATTAATATTTTATTCATCATTTTTTTTTTATTATTGAATAGTATTATTATTATTGTTTGTAGTATTAATAGTATATTATTATTAGAATTTATTATTTTATATTGATTATTTTTTATTAGTAGTATTATTATTATAGGTAGTATAAGCAGCAGCTTATTATAATTTGTATCTATCTATCTGTCTATCAATCTATCTTGATATATACACACACACATATACACACATATACACACACACACACGTTTTATTTATATTATTATTATTTGTAGTATTATAGGTATATTATTGTTATATTTATTATTTTTAAATTCTATCATTTGTATTGTTTGTAGTATTAATAGTATATTATTATTAAATTTATTATTTTATATTGATTATTTTTTATTAGTAGTATTATTATTATAGGTAGTATAAGCAGCAGCTTATTATAATTTTTATCTATCTATCTGGCTATCAATCTATCTTGATATATACACACATACATATACACACACGTTTTATTTATATTATTATTATTTGTAGTATTATTAGTATATTATTGTTATATATATTATTTTTAAATTCTATCATTTGTATTTTTAGTATATTATATATATTTATAATATTAGTAATATATTATTATAATTTATGATATACAGGGGGCCCCCGACTTACGAACGCCCGACGTGCGAACATCTCCTACTTACGAACCGGGCGCTGCGGGGACCCTCCGCCATTTTCCGCCATCCTTCAGCCATTCTGCGCATGCGCGGCCAGACGGAGCCTCAGAAAATGACGGCAAACATCAGAAATGTCCGTAATTTGCCGCGCATGCGCAAAACGGCATTCGACGGAACATCGGAAATGTCCGTAATTGTCGGTCTGCGCATGCGCGGCCGACTTAGGAACATTTCCGAGTTAAGAACAGGCGGACAGTCCCTAACGAGTTCGTAACTCGGGGACCCCCTGTACTGTATGTTTATTTATATTATTAGCAGTATATTTAATATTATATATTTATAATATTATTAGCAGTATATTATTTAATATTTTACATTTATAATACATTTATAATATTGTTATTTGTATTAGAGATATATATATATATAAAAATTCTCTAAATCTACTTAGATATAGATATATAAACACACACACGTGTTTTATTTATAATATTATTTGTAGTACTATTTGTATATTATTATTATAATTTATTATTTTTTAATTCTATTATTTGTACTTTTAATATATATATATATATATATATATATATATTAGTATATATATATATATAATATATATATATATAACATTTTTTTTTTATTTTTTATTAGTAGTATATTATAATTATATACTGTATATTTATAATATTATTAGCAGTACATTTTTATTATTTAATATTATATATTTAGAATGTTGTTATTTGTATTATTATTAGTAGTAGTATTAATATGTATATTTAGTATTTTATGTATTATTTAGTACTATTATTATTTTAGTGAATCTTCGATTGGATTTTACAGGGCACCTCCTCACCACCATGTTTTAACCCTGAAAAGCCCTCACCACTGCCCTTGGATGGGTTGCTTTTGGTGGCAGTGCTGCCCATTGAACACGACGGGGGGTATCAGTTCCATGTGGCAAACGCAAAGCATTGCGGCTGCTGTGTACAACCTCCACCGACCACTGCGCTAGGTCACAAGAGAATTCCAGCCTAAACCTAATGAGTCTTAAAAATGCCCCCTCCCTCCTCCTCCTAACACCTATACTAACTAACCTATGTAAGACATACTGTATATACTTATCTATTTTCAGCCCCCCTCCGGTCCAGTCATGTGATCTGGCTCCCCTATGTGAGCCAACAGTGGCTGCAGGGGAGAGGAGGGAGAGCCAACAACAGATGGGCCATAGGAGCCTATAAGTCACTTTACAGCTCCCAGAATTCCCAGCAGTTGTCGAGCGCTCTCTCCTCTCCCCTGCAGCTGCCTCCGGCTTACACAGGGGACCATGTGACCGGACTGGAGCAGGCTGAAAAAAAGAAAAGTATAGCTGCAAGCGGTTGCAGCACGTTGTGGGCAGCATTTATGCGGTCTGAAAAGCGCCATGTACACAGGCCGCGCCCCCTTTTTTTTTTTTCCAACACTGAATAAAATAAAATTAAAAATAAAGCAAAATGGTCAACCGTCACATACATTTATTTTTACACTTATTTTTACAAATCCAGGCATGTTTGATAATGAAGTCTGGTACATCGAGGGTCCGGCCACATTCAATTGATCACAGCAATTGCCGTAAAATGCTTTTTGTAGGGACACAGAAAGTTCTTCTCTTTCGGGTTATACTGCTGCCTACAGGAGGGTTGGCCAATGGCAAACAAAAACCGGTAGGCCAGCCCAGGAACTCCCCTCCTAGGACCAGCGTGCTTCAGTCTTGTAGTAATCAGTACCAAGAGTAGAATCATGAACTTAGTAGGACTTGCGTCCCTCAATGGACTCCAAGAAGAGAGTTTTTATGGTGGATACAAAGATCCTACTTTCTTTTCTCGACAATTGAGGGACACAGGAAGGCATCCACATTTCGGGACACCCAAAAGAAGTCCATTTCATGGGCGGCAACACAGCAAAAAAAAAAAAAGCTAACAGAAAAAAGGGGGACTGCCCACAGCACAAAAGATGTCTGAAGGACCTTATGGCCAGGGATGGCATCAGATGAAGCAGAAACATCCACTCAATAGAACTTATAGCTGAAAATTAATTGCTTGGTTCCGTCTGGGCCTCTAGGGGATTGCAGAGCCGAGCTATACTCACCAAATCCTCCGAGCTCAAGCCCAGTCCCTGCAGTTTCTGCCCCCTCCTATGGTCTAGTGCGGTGGACCGTTCCTGACGTCATCATGCCCATAGACCGGCTCTGGAAGTAAAGACATCAGGAACAGTCCACCACTGGATGTGGGGGAACACTGTTTTCTGAAGGAACGGGTGAGTATAGGCTCAGTGTTCACCCCTAAACAAAAGGTTAACTCAGGCAAAGCCCAGGATTAAAATCTTTTGACCGGAATAGGGCTTTCAAGAAAGTGTGAACAGAGGTCCAGGTGGCAGGCTGGCAAACAGTTGCTTGAAGCTGAAAAGCCCAAGAAGCACTCAAAGATCTACTAGAGTACCCCTTGACAGGAAAGGGTGGAACCCAATACTCAAAGCCATAAAGGCTTGGATGATGGTCCTTCTGAGCCACCTTGACCTGGTGGGATGAGAAGCAAATGAATCCTTACGAGGCCACCTGAAGTTTGGATGATGGTCCTTCTGAGCCACCTTGACCTGGTGGGATAAAAAGCAAATGAACCCTTACGAGGCCACCTGAAGCTTGGATGATGGTTCTTCTGAGCCATCTTGACCTGGTGGGATAAAAAGCAAATTAACCCTTACGAGGCCACCTGAAGCTTGGATGATGGTCCTCCTGAGCCACCTTGACCTGGTGGGATGAGAAGAAAATGAACCCTTGCGAGGCCACCTGAAGCTTGGATGATGGTCCTTCTGAGCCACCTTGACCTGGTGGGATAAGAAGCAAATGAACCCTTACGAGGCCACCTGAAGCTTGGATGATGGTCCTCCTGAGCCACCTTGACCTGGTGGGATAAGAAGCACATGAACCCTTACGAGGCCACCTGAAACTTGGATGATGGTCCTTCTGAGCCACCTTGACCTGGTGGGATAAGAAGCAAATTAACCCTTATGAGGCCACCTGAAGCTTGGATGATGGTCCTTCTGAGCCACCTTGACCTGGTGGGATAAGAAGCAAATGAACCCTTACGAGGCCACCTGGGATGGACAAAAGAATCAGGAGAGCCGCTTTCAGCAGACCAGCACAGATGAAGTTACAACCATTTGCTCCAACCAGCTAACCATCGGTGTTGCCCACAAAAAACAGATTCCCTCTTCCACTCACTGCCCTGACAAAACTACAACTGGTTAATGTGAGCAACACAGGCAGTACTTCACTCTCAAACATCGATAAATGACATCCATTAATTTATGTGTAGCGGTGACACTTTTACAAGGTGTCCACTATATGTGGAAATTTCGTTTTTTCCCTCAGAACAGTTATGGGGTTCTGAGGGTTAATTGTACAGGTTAACTTTGGCATCAGTTTTGCTGGGCTGTATTAGGGTTCTGCCTGGTCATGGGTGCAGTGAGGTACACATGACCAACCCAGAACCAGGCCTGGTTGGACGTCTTAGGTATCAGTCTTCCCCGGAGCCAATCAGTGGGTGCGTCTGGCCTCGCTGTGTAGTCTGGGGAAGGGTACTTAAGGTGCTGGAGTAACGTGTTCGGCCCTACCTGCCTGTTCCGGGTTCTGGACCGGGGTAGCCCCGCGAGGGGTCCCGGGCCTGGGAGCATTTGCCGTCCCGCAACATGGTCAGTTTGACTAGCCCCACAGACCCGCATGGTCTGGGGCAAGGATCCATCTGTTCCCGAGTCTCGAAACCGGCTGGTCCGAGGCGCAGTAACTGAAGGAGGATTCAAGGCGTCCGGGTGTGCCCTCAGTCTTGGAGGGGCATCGCAGCTCGTGTAAGCGACCGGGGGAGGACTCTTCGGAGGAGGGCCCACAAGCTGGCATCTCAAGAAGAGCCTGGTTGCTGGGTTGTTATGGACACTAAAGAATCCGCACTTTCCAAGGAGACAGAGAAAGTTACTGGGGAAAGGTTCCTATTCACCTTCGGTTGAGAGCTTGTTCTGTGTCAGAGACTTTTGCAAGTTTCCGGACCATGATGTTGGCTGCCATAATCTCTGGCTAGAGATTTTTCCAGCGTTGAAGTACCCAGCTGCGAATGGCTACTCTCTGGGTTTTATTAGAGACATTCTATTGTCAGCAGTTCAAGGTGCCCGAGTTTCTTCACCCGAGCACTCTATTTTCCATCTAAGACCGTGTTTGTTGGATGTTAGCACTGCAAGAAAAAGACATTCATCGACAAGCCAAGTGGAGGTAACCGGTAAGCCCAAAAGTCAAGGCCGCACCAGTGAGGGTTATGGCCGCTACATATGGTATAAAAAAACAAAATGTCTTTACAAATGAGAAAGTGGGGGGGGGGGGATGATGTTCTCAATAGAAACCAATCACCACCTTCCTTTCAGACCTACAGCACAAATGGAATGGAGAATTGGAGTGGTCGCTATGGGTAATGGTTCTTTCTTGTATATCCTGGAGAGTTATCTGCGTTCCCCCCCAAATAGTTTCTTTACATCATATTTCCAAAGGTTTGTAGACACCTGAAAAGAACATCTATATGAGCTCGTTGGGCATCCCATTCCAAAACCATGGCTGTTAATATGGAGTTGACCTTCTCCACGCTCCTGGGAAGGCTTTCAACAAGCATGGCTGTTGGAATTTGTGGCCATTCAGCCAAAAGAGCATTTGTGAGGTCCGGTACTGATAATGGATGAGAAGACCTGGCATGCAACTGGGGTTCCTATAAACCCCAAAAGGTGTTCAGTAGGGTTGAGGTCAAGGCTCTGTCCAGGCCACTCGAGTTCCTTCACACCAAACTGGACACCAACCATGTCTTTATAAAGTTGGCTTGGTGTACGTTGGTATAGTCATGAACAGAAAGGACCTTCCCCAAACTGTTACCACAAGGTATCCAAAATACCTTTGTATGATGTTTTATTAACAGTAGCCATGAAAAAACTCAAACTCAGTCCTTTGGGGAAGTTTCAACATACTTTTGGCCATATAGGGTAGATCTCAAGGAGATGGGGCGAGAACTCAACATTTTATCCCCATATCGGCTGCCGCCCAAACACAAATATTATTAACTGATCCTGCCTTCCCTTCTGTATTTCTCATTAGCTTTAGATTATGGAGAATCAAGAGGAATGGGAATACACCAAGATGAAAGGGAACACCCAAAACTCAAAGCAGAGAATAGTTGAGGCAGCAGATGGCTTGGTCCTTCATAATCCACTGTCAGGGATGCAGTGAACCTTCAGTTGGTTTTTGGACTAACGCTGGATTGGACATTAAAGTTTTTGCACCTGATCTAGTCTGGTTTTTCGAACCTATCACCCATCCCCCATGGACATAGAGGGGTAACAAGGATCAACTCTACTTCTAAAACCATGCGTTTATGAAGCTGGCTTGGTGTATGTGGGTACAGTCATGAACAGAAGATGACCTACTCCGAACTGTTACCACAAGATCAGAAGAGTGCATTTATCCAAAATGCCATTGTATGCTGTAGTGTTAACAAGTACCCTTCCGTGGAATCGCTCAAACTCAAACGTGTCAACATACTTTTGGCCATATAGTGTATATCTCGAGGAGATCAGGGTGGTGAGATCTCTGCATTTTAATCTCCATATCAGCTGCCCAGCCACAATTATTACAAAATTGTATTCCTCTCCCTGCCAGCCTTTTATTTGCTTTACATTATGGAAAATCATGAGAAATGGGAACTTGACCAGGTGCTGTGTGTGCTGCCCCCCCCCCCCCCCCAGATTACAGTTGCGCCTCTCCAAAAGCAGTGACCCCTTGTCCTCTGCCCTTGCGACCCCTGTCCTCCTCCCTGCAGACACCATACCCTGCCCTGCCGACCCCTGTCCTCCTCCCTGCTGACCCCATACTCTGCCCTGGTGACCCATGTCCCCCGCCCTGCTGACCCTTGGTCTCTGCCCTGCTGACCCATGTCCCCAGCCCTGCTGACCCATGTCCCCCGCCCTGCTGACCCCATACTCTGCCCTTCTAACCCCTGTCCTCCGCCCTGCTGACCCCATACCCTTCCCTTCTGACCCCTGTCCTTCGCCCTGGCTGATCCCTGCACACTGCCCTACAAACGAATCACCTCTGTACTGCTCTACAAACTTCTGACCCTATTCTCTGCCCTGCTGACTTCCCATCTTCTGCCCCCATTTTTTTTTTTTTTACTACACCCCCACATCAGACAGGCTAGATCCTGTGTTCTGCCGAAAAGTGTCCCCCCCATCGGATAGTGTCTGCCCCGCACTGCGCTTCCGCAGTACGGAGGACAAGGAGACGCCAAAAGTCTCCGAAGATGAACGGCGCCTGCACACTTAATAGTACCTTCTGCCCTGAGGCCAGGTTCAAGCCCCACCATGCAAGTGGACATACGGTAGATGATGTAAATCAGCGCTTAGTAAGAGGGCCCCTCGCGGGCTGGCCTCGCTCGCCACGCTTCACTCAGCAAATTGTTATTCTAACTCTATGTCCACTTGGATGGTGGGGCTTGAACCTGGACGTTCATCTTCAGAGACTTTCGGCAGCTCCTTGTCCTCCGTACTGCGCAAGCGCAGTACAGGGCGGACACTACCCAACGGGGGACAGTAGTCGACAGGACACCGGCCCTGAATGAGAACACACCCCAGATAAAAGGGAAACACCCAAAACTCAAGGCAGAGAACGGTTGAGGCAGCAGGTGGCATGACACTTCTTAATCGGCCATCAGTTTTTTGGGGTACAAGGAACCTTTAGTCTAAAATCCAACGTTGGCTTGGACGTTAAAGCTTCTGCAGCCAGTCGGTTCTCGTTTTAGGAACCCACCGGGACTTGGAAAGGTCACAAGGATCACCTCTACAGCTAAAACCACAACATTCTAACTAGGCTGAGATAAGCCCCTGTCCGATTTTACATACTGGCCTTCTCAAACCCAACAAGCTGGACAGGTGGCTTATCGTCAACTAGAACATCCACTTTTTTTTGTCAACGAGTTTTACTAAATGAACACAAGCTAAATCAAAACATCAAACATTCCTTCCCGCTCCCCAAACACGAGATCTTAAGGAAGATTTGATTTAGAAAACTGGTCTTCCAGATAAAGACTTTGTACCGCAGTTGCCAAGCTTAGCAACACTCGTGTATGGATGGTTAAGTGTAGTACAGAGGATTATGGGAAGAGACCTCGTCTTAGATATCTCCTGCTGTGATCAAATGTCCATCGTCATCCGGAACCCTCCTGTGAGATCCATTTACCGGGAGTGAATTTAACAAGCAGCAGCAGCACCCTCGCCTGTGAGATCCATTTACCGGGATTGAATTTAACAAGCAGCAGCAGCACCCTCGCTCCATGCAATGAGCTTCACCGAGCTTCAGCCAAAAAACGAAAATGCTAATAACCAGTTTGAGTCTTTTTTTTTTTTTTGTTGTTAGTACAGTTAATAAGGCAGTCTGATTGGACGATGGGCTTCCCGCAGGTGTTAACAAGGATCAAAATCAATAAACCTAGTCCCTCTAGTGGTTTTCCATGCTTTCGGACAGGAATCCGCAATGAATTTAAAGACAGCGCTCAGGCTAAGTCATTAATAAAAAAAAAAAAAAAACGGGGAGGTCGCCCCCCTGCGTCTGTCTGGTGGGACCGAGGTCACATGATCGAGCATTGCTCTCCACTTGCGCTGTTGGAATTCAGGTTCATTCCGTCAAGATCGAAATTCAGTCCGGGGGGCTGGGAAGAAAAAAAAAAAAGAAAGGATGTCATTGGGAGATAACAATTTCGAGAGCAAAGACAGAACTTTGGCATCATCAGAAGGGGTTCTTTGCCCGCCGTTTCGCATTTTATTTTTAACCACTTACCGACCGCTCACTGTATATATACACGTCATTTATTTGAAGAGGGATATCTCCGTAACGGCAGCAGCTGCTGCCACAACCGAGGTATCCCTCTTTACAGTGAGCGGTTCTGTTTCCGATAATGGTGGTCTCTGCGGCGGGTTCGCCGTGAGATCACCGTTATCGGCGGCGGGAGAGGTGCCCCCCCCCCCTCCTGCTGGTCTCCCGCGCCTTTCGCCGCTTACCGGAGCCGTCGGCAGCAGCGATCGGTTCCTTCTACATGCCACATATAGAGACGAGTGAGGCTAAGATGGCCGCCACCCGTCTCTATACCATAGGAGGGCGGAAGCGACGAAACATATTTCACTGATTTCCATGCTTTGTTGACCTCCCAAAGACTCCATGCCACCACTTCTTGACTACACATAGGCCATGCAGCCAGTGGCTGAAGTTTCTCAGGGTTGACCTCCGGAAAGGTTTTACCCCCTTCATGACCAGAGCATTTTTTTTGATATTCAGCACTGCGCAACTTTAATTGGTAATTGCACGGTCATGCAACACTGTACCCAAATTCACACAAATAGAGCTTTCTTCTGGTGGTATTTGATCACCACTGGGTTTTTATTTTTATAATATAATATAAAAAAAAAAGGACTGAAAATTACCACTTTCAGACCAGACCTTTTCTGGCACTTTTTGTGTACATGTAACAATCAGTATTTTTATTAATTTTTTTCCCTAGAAAATTACTTGGAACCCCCAAACATATATACGCCGAGTTTTTCAGCACATTTTTTTTGTGCCAAAAAATGCCCCCCTCTTTTCTGCGGCAGAGAATGACATTTTCCGAACTGATTTTGGGGCCCCGTATCTCAGGGTCACTTGGTGCACTAGGAACCCCAAATTTTGGTGTGCAAACCCAGTGGAGCTAGCACTACAACATACCCAATATACATAGCTGGGGTTCCTAGCACCAAGGAGATACAGGGCCCCAAATCAGTTCGGAAAATGTCATTCTCAGCTGCAGAAAAAAGTGCTTGACATTTTTCCGACCCAAATTTGGGGCCACTTGGTGCTAGAAACCCCATCTGTTGGTGTGCAAACCCAGTGGAACTAGCACTGCAACATATTTATAGCTGGGGTTCCTAGCACTAAGTGGCCCCGGGATACGGGGCCCCAAAGTCTGTTCGGAAAATGTAATTCTCAACTGCAGAAAAGTGCTTGACATTTTCCGACCCGACTTTGGGGCCCCGTATCTCTGGGCTACTTGGTGATAGGGACCCCATGGATATGTTGTAGTGATTGTTCCACTGGGTTTGCACACCAAATTTGGGATTCCTAGCACTAAGTGGTCCTGAGATATGGGGCCCCAAAGTTGGTCAACTGTGTCCATCTGCAGCAATGTCATTTCGGGACCCTTTGGGTTCAGAGACCCCAAAGGCTGCAGCTAGGGGGTATCTAGGAACCCTTAACTACCGAGATTGAAGTTCAGGGGACCTATGGCGGCTGCAAATGGGCACAGTGAGGCTGCAAATAGGCATTGTTGACCCTCTTTTCCACTTACAGTAGCTGCACATTTCTCACCCTAGGCTTTTACTCGAGTCAATACGTTTTTCCCATTTTTTGTGGTAAAATTAGGTGCCTCGGCTTATATTCGGGTTGACTTATACTCCAGTATATATATATATATTTTTTATATATAAAACATATACATACATGCACACACACCAATTTATTCTCCAGGGCCTCTACTTTAAAAAAAATAAAAATAAAAAATGTATGTGTATATAATTATACATATAATTATAATTATATTATACATATAAATTTAGAGGCCCTGGAGAATAAATTGGTGGGTTTTGCCATTTTCTAATGCCACACAGTATTTGCGCAGCGTTTTTTTTTAAATGCAATTTTTGGAAAAAAATAAAAAATAAATACACTTTTTAAAATTTTAATGCAAATTAAAAAAAAATGTAAAACTAAAAAAATACAAATAAATAAATAATAATAAAAAAAAAAAAAACAAAAAAAAACAAGATGCATAACCCAACTTGTCTTGTAAAATATAAAAGATGAGGTTACACCAAGTAAAAAGATACCAAACATGTCATGCTTTAAAATTACGCATGCCGGTGACAAACCGAATAAATGTTACTATCCATATGCAATGCTTTAAAAGCCTTTACACCACTTTAGATTTACTGAAGAGGTCTGGTGCTAGAATTACTGCCCATGATCTGACGTTCGCGGCGATACCTCACATGTGTGGCGCGATCGCTGTTAGCATGCATGCGGGACTGATGAGCGTTTGGGGGGGGGGGGGGGGGGGGAGATAATTTTTTTAAATTTTTAA
Source organism: Lithobates sylvaticus (assembly GCA_028564925.1). NCBI lineage: Eukaryota > Metazoa > Chordata > Amphibia > Anura > Ranidae > Lithobates > Lithobates sylvaticus. Next base: position 29,241,769 of record CM053038.1, read on the forward strand.
TTATTATTGATAATCTATTTTATTTTTTGTTATTTTTCTATTGCTTCAAATTTGTTTATTTTTTTTTCACTTTTAGGAATGTAAACATCCTTGTGACAGCAATAGGCATGTTACAGGTACTCTTTATGGAGATATCTGGGGTCTATAACCCCAAATCCCTCCTCTGCCCTCAAAAACACCCAGATCTGTGTTTTCTGATGCTTTTATTTATTTTTTAAAACGGCGCCATAGAAATATAAAAATCGGTATACCAGAAGTGATATCAGGTCATCTCATCTGGGTTACCATACCAGTGATGGTGAACCTTGGCACCCCCAGATGTTTTGGAACTACATTTCCCATGATGCTCAAATACACTGCAGAGTGCATCATGGGAAATGTAGTTCCAAAACATCTGGGGTGCCGAGGTTCACCATCACCGATCAAAGCTGATCTCAGCATTGTTCGGCTTTCTGGCCAGGCGGCGTATGTGCCGGCTGGTCGCTCAGGTCCCTGGTGGGATGGGAGAGCCCAAGCAAGCCACGGAAGGAGGCAGGACGTCCCCCTCCCACTGCTTGTAAAAGCAGTCCAGCAGCTAGTTAGCCACTGGGATTGCTTTTACAAGAGATCTGACCGCTGGCTCTAAAAACCAGTCCTGGTATTACCACTTTAAGTCCAGCCAGAGACTGTTTACAAAAACCACACAGATCTGTGCTTGGCCACAGCTGATCAGCAGGTATGCAGCCAAAATGATTGGCTGTAACCTGCTGACAAACTCGTGTCCAATCACAGCACAGGTCAGCAGAGGGCACGCACATGCGCAGCTGAAAACTCAAACGTTTGTCTCAACATACTGGTTCTCTGCATCCAATTCGCAATAGCAGGAGATTTTGACGGACTCTCACTCTTCACACATCTCCACTGCGGCTCCGGGGGGAATTGTACAGGAGTCCTGTGCGTCTTTTGGTCCCTTTAGGTGCAAACTCAGCCCCCCCCCCCCCCAAATAAAAATAAATAAAAATTGTGCTGAAATGGTGACGCTCCGGACACCCCTGCTGGGAGCCGCATGCGAGGATGGTGTGAACCCGGCCTTAAGGTTCCAACCCTTCCTGATTTAGAGCTTGGCATTACTTTTAGCTCTTCCAAAATTACATAAGAGACACGGAGCGGCTCCCTCCCGGCCGACCTCGGAGAGGGAAATCAATCTCCGACATTACATAGTTTGTAAACAGGTTATGTGAGGAAGACTCTCAGCCAAAGAGCCAAAAGTGGTCACAAGATCCCAGACGTCTCGGTGACACAGAGCAGAGTCACAGGCTCCAAATAGAAACGCACAGGGGGGGGGGGGGGGGGGGGGGATTCACAACGGAGGGAAAGAAACTGAATATGATTGGCGCTTTATCTGCGCTGCTTGTAAATAAAACCCGAGCGCAAATCAGAGATGTATTTATTGTAAGGTCAAGGGAGCAACAAGAATAGGCAACCTTTTTAAATTCTCCCCCCCTCTACCCCCCCACTTCCCCCCTCCTTCCCACTCCCCCCCCCCCCTCTACTTCCTCCTTCTCCCCTACTACCCCCCCCCCACTTCCTATCGCTCCCCTACTTCCCCCTCCCTCTCTCTCCCCCCTACTTCCTCCCTCTCTCCTCCATACTACCCCCCCACTTCCCCCTCCCTCTCTCCCACTCCCCCCTACTTCCTCCTCTATACTACCCCCCCCCCCCACTTCCTCTCTCCCCTACTCCACCCCCTCCCACTCCACCCTACTTCTTCCCTCTCTCCTCCATACTACCCCCCCCCCGCTTCCTCTCTCTCCCCTACTTCCCCCTCCCTCTCTCCCACCCCCCCCCTACTTCCTCCTCACTACCCCCCCCCCCCCCACTTCCTCTCTCCCCTACTCCACCCTCCCTCTCTCCCACCCCCCCCCCTACTTCTTCCCTCTCTCCTCCATACTACCCCCCCACTTCCCCCTCCCCCACTCCCCCCTACTTCCTCCTCCATACTACCCCCCCACTTCCTCTCTCTCCCCTACTCCACCCTCCCTCTCTCCCACCCCCCCTACTTCTTCCCTCTCTCCTCCATACTACCCCCCCCCCCCCACTTCCTCTTTCTCCCCTACTTCCCCCCCTCCCTCTCTCCTCCATACTACCCCCCCCACTTCCCCCTCCCTCCTCCCCTCCCACTCCCCCCTACTTCCTCCTCCATACTACCCCCCCCCCCCTCACTTCCTCTCTCTCCCCTACTCCACCCTCCCTCTCTCCCACTCCCCCCTACTTCTTCCCTCTCTCCTCCATACTACCCCCACTTCCCCCTCCCCCTCCCCACTCCCCCCTTCTTCCCTCTCTCCTCCATACTACCCCCCCCCCACTTCCCCCTCCCTCTCTCCCACTCCCCCCTACTTCCTCCTCCATACTACCCCCCCCCACTTCCTCTCTCCCCCCTACTTCTTCCCTCTCTCCTCCATGCTACCCCCCCCCCCCCCCCCACTTCCTCTCTCCCCTACTTCCCCCTCCCTCTCTCCCAATCCCCCCCTACTTCCTCCCTCTCTCCTCCATACTACTCCCCACGTCCTCTCTCTCCCCTACTTCCTCCCTACCCCCCCCCACTTCCTTCCTCTCTCCTCCATACTACCCCCCCCACTTCCTCTCTCTCCCCCCTACTTCCCCCTCTCTCCCACTCCCCCTACTTCCTCCCTCTCTCCTCCATACAACCCCTTCCCCCCTACTTTCCCCCCCCCTCTCCTACCCCCCACTTCCTCTCTCCCCCCTCTCTCTCTCTCTCTCCCCCGTAATTCGTCTCTCCTACTCCCCCCCGCTACTTCCTCCCTCTCCCCTTCTCCCCCTACTTCCACCCTCCCTGCCCCCCTCTACTTCCTCTTTTACCCCCCCCCCCCACTTCCTCTTCTACTCCCCCCTCTCCTTCCTACTCCCCCCCCCCACTTTCTCTCTCACCCCCCTACTCCCCTACCACCTCTCTCCTACTCCCCCTGCTACTTCCTCCCTCTCTCCCCCTACTCCCCCCCACTTCCTCTCTTTCCATCTACTCCTCCTGCCCTCTCTCACCCCCCTTTACTCCCCCCCAGGGGTCGTGCCGAGGAGTCACAAGTGTCTTTGCTGCTTACATAAGCTATTGCATCCTTTAAATTATTTTGTGCCTTATCGCAGAGCCGCCCGACTCTTTCCAGATTTAGTATCAGAAATGAAGTAGATGGAGGACAAACACCCACTGAGAACAAATCACAAAGTTCTCTGTTGCTTAAAGAGAAGCTTCGCCCCGAATCAGAAAACTTGAGAGCAGGAAAGATATTCTGTACAATTCTACAATAAAAAGGTTTCTTACCTTCTTCCTACAGCTATAAACTTCCATTACCCCCCCCCCCCCCCCCCGTTTTGGAAACGATGGCGGTGGGGTAGTTGTATTGGGATGAGGTCATAGGATGTCGTCCCGCTCTTTCCGCATGTTGATTGGCAGGGTGCACGGCGCATCCCTGATCTCTGTAAAGAGCCGATGACGCAGCTCTTTACCCATGTGATCAGCTGTGTCCAATCACAGCTGATCACACATGGAAATGTGCTTTCCTCTCCTCACAATGACAGCAGGAGAGCCAATCAGAAGCATTTCCTCACAGGGAAGCGCTGTATAGGTAATCAGTGCAGCCCCAAAAGTGCCCAGAAGTGTTGCCAATCAGTGCCAACCCTTCAGTACCCATCAGTGCCAACCCTTCAGTACCCATCATTCAGTGCCAATTCAGTACCCATCATTCAGTGCCAATTCAGTACCCATTATTTAGTACCCATCTGTGCCAACCATTCAGTGCCAATTCAGTACCCATCTGTGCCAACCATTCAGTGCCAATTCAGTACCCATCAGTACCAACCATTCAGTACCCATCTGTGACAATTATTCAGTGCCCATCCGTGCCAACCCAGTACCCATCAGTGCCAACCATTCAGTACCCATCTGTGCCAACCATTCAGTGCCAATTCAGTACCCATCAGTACCAACCATTCAGTACCCATCTGTGACAATTATTCAGTGCCCATCCGTGCCAATTCAGTACCCATCCGTGCCAACCTTTCAGTACCCATCAGTGCCAACCATTCAGTACCCATCTGTGACAATTATTCAGTGCCCATCCGTGCCAATTCAGTACCCATCCGTGCCAACCTTTCAGTACCCATCAGTGCCAATTCAGTACCCATCAGTGCCAACCATTCAGTACCCATCAGTGCCAACCATTCAGTGCCAACCATTCAGTGCCCATCAGTGCCAACCATTCAGTGCCAACCATTCAGTGCCCATCAGTGCCAACCATTCAGTGCCAACCATTCAGTGCCAATTCGGTACCAACCATTCAGTGCCAATTCGGTACCCATCAGTACCAACCATTCAGTATCCATCTGTGACAATTATTCAGTGCCCATCCGTGCCAACCTTTCAGTACCCATCAGTGCCAATTCAGTACCCATTAGTGCCAACCATTCAGTACCCATCAGTGCCAACCATTCAGTGCCAACCATTCAGTACCCATCAGTGCCAACCATTCAGTGCCAATTCAGTACCAACCATTCAGTGCCAATTCAGTACCCATCAGTACCAACCATTCAGTACCCATCCGTGCCAACCTTTAGTGCCGCCTCAGCGGCGTCCATCAGTGCCGGAGAAAAAAAATTAACGGAGAAACTGAGAAAACACTTTTTTTGCCAAAAAAAAATAAGAAATTTCAGTAAACAAACAAGTGGTGATTGAATACCACCAAAGGCTCCATTTGTCTCAAAAAGAAAAAATGATAAAAATGTAGTTTGGGTACAATGCTCCATGACCGCGCAATTGTCAAAGTGTGACAGCGCTGAGAGCTGAAAACCAGTGTGGGCAGGAAGGGACCCCTTTCACACTGAAGCGTTTTTTTTAGGCGCTACAGCGCTAAAAATAGCGCCTGAAATAAAAACGCCCCCTTTCATTCCAGTGTGAAAGCCGGAGGGCCTTCACACTGGAGCGGTGCGCTGGCAGGACTGTAAAAAAAGTCCCGCTAGCAGCATCTTTGAAGCGGTGGAGGAGCCGTGTATTCACCGCTCCTACCCATTGAAATCAAAGGGGCAGCGCGGCAATACCGCCGCTGCAGAGAACTCAGCAGTCCTGGGATTCTCCAGTGGAGAGGAGCTCCCTCCCCGCTGCTGCAGCAGTAACGCCAACAGGATTTTTTTTTTCTTAATGAATTTTTTTATCTATTTTTGCAAGAAAGTAAAAAAAAAAAAAAAAAAAAAAAAAAATAAAAAACAGTGACTTTATGTACTGATCAGAACAGCACTGATGGGATTTTTAAATCTGGGGAGTTCGGAGGTCGGAGCCACAAAGTTCCCCATCATGTCCACTCAATACAATCTCACAGCAGAACCATAGGGGGAGCTCTGGGCTCCCTTTCCCACGTCTGTATATTTGATTCTGATTGGTGGAGGGGGAATGGGACACTACACCGGGTAAGATCACTAGGTGTGCTGTAAGCATCTGAAGGTTCCATTTCCCTCCCTTCATTGCGGTGTAATATATATAAAAGACACGGAAACTTACAGAATCTCCTGCCAGTTCTTTGGGCGGGTGTCCCAATTCTTGCAGCTGCATGAAATAAACATAAAATAAATTTATAAAGAACTACCTGATAAATTAATAATAATAAATTTTTATATATAAATATATATATATAAACATAATAATTTATATATATATATATATATATATAAATAAAACATATAATAATACAGTATAATTTATTAGTTGAGCTAGATATTATATAGTTACTTCCATAGTTTAGTCAGTTTGAAAAAAAAATAAAAGTCAATCTAGTATTAGTTTTATTATACATTTTTGTTAATCTGGTCATTCTTAAAAAATATAAGTTATAAAGAATTACCTTATTAAATAAAAAAAATAAAAATAATAAAAAACATAATACAACATCATTTAGTTGTTTAACTATATGGTCTTTTTTTTTCTTCTTTTTCAACCTGACTAAACTATGTAACTAACTATACAATAAAATAATATAATTAAAAAAAAAAAAAAAAAAAAAAAAAAAAATGTATAATTATATTGTGTTCTATTATATAATTTTGTATTGTTATATTTTTTTTTTTTTTTTTTTATTCTATTTTATTGTTTATTATATATTAGTTCATTTTTTTTTCAACCTGACTAAGCTATGCAACTATATCAAACAATAAAAAAAAATAATATAAAACAAACTTATATAATATAAACACAATTATAAAAATACTTTTTATTATATTATATAATTTTGTATCGTTATATTATTTTATTAACAATAAAAATAATAAAAACATTTATAATTTTGTATTGTTTATTCTATTTTTATTGTTTTATTATAATGTTAGTTACATAATTTAGTCAGGTTGAAAAAAATAAAATAAAAAATAAATAAAAAAGACAAGTCCATCTAGTTTAACCAACCAATAAATTATAGTGTATTAAATGTTTTTTATATATATATATATATATATATATATATATATATATATATATATATATATATATATATATATAATACATATAATTTATATATAAAAAACATTTAATACACTATAATTTATTGGTTGGTTGAACTAGATGGACTTGTGTCTTTTATATATTTTTTTTTTTTCCAATCAGGTAATTCTTTATAAATTTTTTTCCCCCCATTATAATTTAAGAATTACCTAAATTAAAAAATAAATAAGAAAAAATAAGAATAATATAATAAAAAACAAAATAATACAATATAATTTATTGGTTGAACTAGATGGACTTGTGTCTTTTATATATATTTTTTTTTCCAATCAGGTAATTCTTTTTTCCCCCATTATAATTTAATTTAAGAATTACCTAAATTAAAAAATAAATAAGAAAAAATAATAATATAATAAAAAACAAAATAATACAATATAATTTATTGGTTGAACTAGATGGACTTGCATCTTTTTTTTTTTTCCCCCAACCTGACTAAACTATGTAACCAACTATATAATAAACAATATTCTAAAAAAAAAAAAAATATATTATAATATAACATAATAAAAAATAGATGGATAATAAAGATAATATAATAAAGAGCCACAAAGATATAAAAAAAAAAACGAATGCAGATACATAACAAGCCAAAAAGCAACCCCGACTGTTAGTACATGGGCTCCCTACCTGCTGCATGAGGTCCATGACCGCCTCGAACCTGGCCGTCTCCTCGCCTGGCTGCTCCGACTCAAATTTCTGGCAGATCCGGCTCATGAGGTTGTGCTGCTCCTGGTACTTCTGGAACTCCTCGGGGGGCAGAGATTCCTGGTGCGTCTGCAGCCATTCTGGGTACTGCGCGGGAGGTGGAGACACGGGGGGGGGGGGGGGGGGGGGGGAGAATAGACATCAAGAGAGGGAGGAGACAACAGAAGTCTGATTTCACCGCACACTGTGAGCATCTCACCATGTGCATTAGAAACTGCAGCAAGTCAGATAGAGCCCCTCCCCATTTCCCGGCTGGAGGACGCCCAGCATCTTCTAGCTCTTTCCTCCGCAGCCTAACTGTCCTTGGCCCCGCCCCTTTCATTCATTGGATTTTAGTTTGAGGTTTAGCATCACATAAGGGAGATATGAATGCAAATATCCAGCCTGCCTAGGAAAAACGCCCAAAATGGTCCAAATTGACACCCACTCTTTGTCAAGGCATTTTGATATTTGCATAACTCCTCCCACTGCTTCTATAATGGCTGAAGGCTCCTGAGAGGGGGGCGTGGCCCTGGGTATCCGTTTCTCTGTGCAATGCTGGTGGGAGGGGCCAGCAGGGTGCTGTACAGAGCTTCCTGAAAACATCATAGTGCCCTACTTGGCCCCTCCCACCAGCCATGATCTGCCTGCATGGCATAGAGAAGCTCAGAGACCCGGTGATGACATCATTGATACGTATACAAGGTTTGGGAATGCAATTGGTGCACAATGTCGATTTATACCCTTCCTGGCCAATAAGGAACGTGTGTAATAATTGTGCTGCAACCCAAAGCTGTGGACTGTCTTCTCCCCCCCCCCCTCCCCCCTTCAGTTTATCACCCCGATCCTACTGCAGGGAAATGCCTAGAAAGCCACGCCGGGGCCCCAACGGGTCTTTGGAGGGCCACAAAGAAGACTCACCTTGTCTGTGATCTCTTTGAGAGACGGATACAAGACTTCTTTGGACAGCAGGCTCTGCATGATATTCTGCATGAACGGCAAGATATTTCCTTCCCCGTCTGCGTCGTCCACCGCGAGACCCTCCATCGCCCGAGCCAACTCCTCCTCCGATAGGCTGGGGGGGTTCTGAGAAGAGAGCAAGAAAGATTTATCTGCAGGAGGAGAAGTAGAACCGTACAGCTTATGGTGAGAAGTAGGGTTGCACCGATACTGTCAGGGTGGAGAGCGGAGGAAGGAGCCAGTAAATCTGTCATTTACCGACTCCTTCCTTTTCCGAATGAACAGAGAGTCAGTGATCACTGAATGTCCATTCATAACTGGAACATCGTAAACAGAGGTCCACCTCTGTGGCTACACTCGGGTTCCCCTGTTCTCGATCTGTCAGGATGGAGCCAGTAAATCAGCCATTTACCAGCTCCTTCCTTTTCCGAATGAACAGAGTCAGTATCACTGACTGTCCATTTATAACTGAGCAACATAAACAGGTCCATCTCTGTGGCTCCACTCCGGTTTCCCCCTCAGGTCCCTTTGTTCTCGATCTGTCAGGATGGAGAGCGGAGGAAGGAGCCGGCAAATCTGTCATTTACCGCCTCCTTCCTTTCTAGAATGAACAGTCAGTGATCACTGAATGTCCATTCATAACTGGAACATCGTAAACCGAGGTCCACCTCTTTGGCTCCACTCCGGTTCCCCCGCTCTCGATCTTTCAGGATGGAGAGCGGAGGAAGGAGCCGGCAAATCTGACGTTTACCAGCTCCTTCCTTTTCCGAATGAACAGAGTCAGTGATCACTCACTGTCCATTGTAAACAGGAGGTCCAGCTCTGATGCTCCACTCCAGTCCCCCCGTTCTCGATCTTTCAGGATGGAGAGCGGAGGAAGGAGCCGGCAAATCAGCCATTTACCGGCTCCTTCCTTTTCCGAATGAACAGAGTCAGTATCACTGACTGTCCATTCATAACTGAGCAACATAAACAGGTCCACCTCTGTGGCTCCACTCCGGTTCCCCCGTTCTCGATCTTTCAGGATGGAGAGCGGAGGAAAGAGACGGCAAATCTGACGTTTACCAGCTCCTTCCTTTTCCGAATAAACAGAGTCAGTGATCACTGACTGACTGTCTATTCATAATTGAGCATCGTAAACAGGAGGTCCAGCACTGTGGCTCCACTCTGGTTCCCCCGTTCTCGATCTTTCAGGATGGAGAGCGGAGAAAGGAGCCAGCAAAACTGACGTTTACCAGCTCCTTCCTTTTCCAAATGAACAGAGTCAGAGATTACTCACTGTCCATTGTAAACAGAGGTCCAGCTCTGATACTCCACTCCAGTCCCCCCGTTCTCGATCTTTCAGGATGGAGAGCGGAGGAAGGAGACGGCAAATTAGCCATTTACCGGCTCCTTCCTCTTCCGAATGAACAGAGTCAGTAATCACTGACTGTCCATTCATAAATGAAATATCGTAATCTGCGTTTACGATTCTTCGGTTTATGAATGAAGAGGAGACGCTGTCATCAATTTTATTTGGGTACAGCATCGCACGACAGCGCAATTGTCAGTTAAAATAACAGAGTGCCGCATCGAAAAAAAAATAAAAAAATCTTACGAAGTGGTTATTAAAGATTGGTACAATGTCTCCGATTACAGTGAATTAGTATCTGCATTGTATATGATTAGTAACTATATGTACGGCGCTGCGGCTGGTGGTTGGTGGAAGTGAATGTATACATGTAAATTTTTTATTTTATCAATAGTAATACTACATTTATTTTCCAAAAGGTGAACTACGCCTTTAAGAGCGACACAGAGCCAATGTGCGATACAAAAAAATAAATAATAATATTATTATTAATATAAAAACACACTGTGTAAAATACATATTTTTTTACACCAGTATGTAAATAATAATAATATATATATATATATATATATATATATATATATATATATATATATATATAATATATATATATATATATATATATATAAAACACATACACATACACACACACACACACACACAAACACACACATATTTTATTATTATTATTATTAACATACTGGTGTAAAAAAAAAAATAGAAAAAAATTGATTTTACACAGTGTGTTTATATTAATAATATTATTATTTATTTAATAAAAAAATAATATAATATAATATAATATAATATAATATATATAATATATATATATACACATACACACACACACACACACATACACATACATACATGCAATTTTTTTATTTTTTATTTATATTATATATAAAAAAACTCTTACCTGCAAATCATCGGCATTCTTGGCCAATCCGGACAGCGTCTCTTTCAGGCAGGAAGTGAACTCTTGCTGGGAGGTTTCATCACTTCCTATCAGATGAAAGAAGATAAAAATTGCATCATCTGTATGGAAAAACCAAATGCATCCCACATGTGTAATTCTACTGTCCTGATTCAATGGAGGCGAGCAATCAATAAATTTTTTTTTTTTGTAGTACTGATTATTAACCTTTTCAGGCTCTTGAAGTATCCAATGTGCCCAATGATGGAGGAACAAACTCTTGTTGCTGCGACCGCCTTCTCTATGGAATGGACACCTGGAGACCGCATTTTTCTCCCCTGCAGTTAAGAAACACATGTCTTGTCCCCCCCCAGACTGTGAAGGAGGAGAACCAGCTCATCTCCGTCACTCTGCTCTCACCTATCTGCATGCTCCTTGCTAGTACATGAGCATTGCAGCACAACTGGGGTGCTGGGGAAGAGGAGTATCAGTGGGTCGGGGGGGGTCCTATATCCATAATTGACAGAGTAACAGCATCTCTTTATTGTACTGGAAATTATGTAAAGCGTGGCTAATAGTCTTCTTCTGCTCTTCCATAACTTATTTTCAAGTGCTGGGTTGGATCTGATCAACCGCTTGGCGCTCCTCCGTCAAAACGGCTTGGCGGCCCTCCCTCAAACGGCTTGGCGGCCCTCCCTCAAACGCCTTGGCGGCCCTCCCTCAAACGCCTTGGCGGCCCTCCCTCAAACGGCTTGGCGCTCCTCCCTCAAACGGCTCGGCGCTCCTCCCTCAAACGGCTCGGCGCTCCTCCCTCAAACGGCTCGGCGCTCCTCCCTCAAACGGCTCGGCGCTCCTCCCTCAAACGGCTCGGCGGTCCTCCTTCAAAACGGCTCGGCGGTCCTCCTTCAAACGGCTTGGCGGTCCTCCTTCAAACGGCTTGGCGGTCCTCCTTCAAACGGCTTGGCGGTCCTCGATAAATGGCTGTGAACCCCCAACCATTGGCTTGGGGTCCTCGACCAATGGATTGTGTTGCCCCCCCCCAATGGTTTTGGTCCCCCTGCAATGGCTGGGATCCCCCACCAATGACCTGGGTCTTATCCAGTGCTGGTTGAAGGCACAATCCGTTCTTATCTCAAAACACTTTGATAACTGAAGCTCAGGAAGTGTTTTGCATGGAGAACCAAAGCTGAACTGAAAGATAATAGTCAGGCAAGAATGAGAACCTCATTGGCTGCTACGGGACCATTCATATTTTAGACGTTGGTAAAAGAACTTGAATTTCACTGTACCCTCATCTTCCAGAGAAAACCAACTGAAACCGAGTAAGCGTTCCCTGACAGGAGGGCTTCTGAACATGACCTGTTCTCAGTCGGCACCCCTTGGCCTCCATATTTAAGGGTAACCCTCATAGTCTTCAGGAAAGCCACCACTCACCCACTTTTCCAGCAACCTCGGACAGCTTTTGGAACTGCTCCACCAGATGAGGTTCCTCCTCGGCCAGTTCCTTCATGGCCTTCTCAAACTCCTCCGTGGCCTGGGCTGCCAACTCACTGCTGAACAGCTCCTGGAAGAACTTCTCCTGAGACGCCAACATGGGATCCTGGGAAGACAAAAGAAAGGGATGTGGTTAGGGTGACATCATAGTGGGGGGGGACGGGATGCTTATTACTCCAGGGAAAAAAAAAAAAAAGAGCCAATTATTCCAGAAAAATATGTACGTCCTCTGTACCTTTACATCTGCAACATTCCAAATTTTATTTTTTACCAGTCCTGTTTTGTGCCGAATCAACATTTATCAATTCGTTGAGAACCATTACACTGTGGTGGACAACATTCAAGATCGTGGGGTCTATTAAAACTCCAGCCAAAAATGTTATGGATAAACGAGTGTCGGACAAGAAAAATAAATAAAAAAGGAGGAAGAAAAAGAAAAAGAAAAAGAAAGAAGAAAGAAGAAGAAAGAAAGAAGGAGAAGAAGAAGAAGAAAGAAGAAGAAGAGGAAGAAGAAGAAAGAAGAAGAAGGAGGAAGAAGAAGGAGGAAGAAGAAGAAAGAAGAAGAAGAAGGAGGAAGAAGGAGGAAGAAGAAGAAAGAAGAAGAAGAAGAGGAAGAAGAAGAAAGAAGAAGAAGGAGGAAGAAGAAGAAAGAAGAAGAAGAAGAAGAAGGAGGAAGAAGAAGAAAGAAAGAAGAAGAAGGAGGAAGAAGAAGAAGAAAAAAGAAGAAGAAAGAAGAAGGAGGAAGAAGAAGAAAGAAGAAGAAGAAAGAAGGAGGAGGAGAAGAAGAAGAAGAAGAAAGAAGAAAGAAAGAAGAAAGAAGAAGAAGAAAGAAGAAGAAAGAAGAAGAAGGAGGAAGAAGAAGAAAGAAGAAGAAAGAAGGAGGAAGAAGAAGAAAGAAGAAGAAGAAGAAGGAAGAAGAAGAAGGAGGAAGAAGAAGAAAGAAGAAGAAAGAAGGAGGAAGAAGAAGAAAGAAGAAGAAAGAAAGAAGGAGGAAGAAGAAGAAAGAAGAAGAAAGAAGGAGGAAGAAGAAGAAAGAAGGAGGAAGAAGAAGAAAGAAGGAGGAAGAAGAAGAAAGAAGGAGGAAGAAGAAAGAAGGAGGAAGAAGAAAGAAGGAGGAAGAAGAAAGAAGGAGGAAGAAGAAGAAAGAAGAAGAAGGAGGAAGAAGAAGAAAGAAGAAGAAAGAAGGAGGAAGAAGAAGAAAGAAGAAGAAAGAAGGAGGAAGAAGAAGAAAGAAGGAAGAAGAAGAAGAAAGAAGGAGGAAGAAGAAGAAAGAAGGAGGAAGAAGAAAGAAGGAGGAAGAAGAAAGAAGGAGGAAGAAGAAAGAAGGAGGAAGAAGAAAGAAGGAGGAAGAAGAAAGAAGGAGGAAGAAGAAAGAAGGAGGAAGAAAGGATTAGAACCTTCATCAAGTTTTATTTCCCCATCTGTGTCTATGTTCTTTCTATATTGGTGACCACTGTCTCTGGGACAGGAAGTGATGTCAAATCTCTCATTAAAAGATGTCCTAACCTTTTCCTCACCCTACTATATTCAGGCACCAACACAAAAAAAAATGGCCCACGTCCCTCAAAAAGATTGAGTGGAATGTGCGGAAACCCCAAAGTGGACACACGGGTCTTACAGGGTGTAGGTTATTTTAAATAGTAGACTAGGCCTATCTTGCTGCTGACATTTGAACTTGTTGGAGCCCCACCACCAAAATGAGTAAAGGACAGAACTGACCACAACATACACCAATAAATACCATGTACCACACAATACACCTACTCTAGTGCCTAGACCAGTGATGGCGAACCTTGGCACCCCAGAGGTTTTGGAACTACATTCCCCATGATGCTACACTACACTGAAGAGTGCATGGGCATCATGGGAAATGTAGTTCCAAAACATCTGGGGGGTGCCAAGGTTCGCCATCACTGGCCTAGACGCAACCTCTTGTCAGGGTTGCAACAAAGAGGTGGCCAAGTCGCCTACTGAGAATGGCAAGACAATAAAATCAAGGGCGGCTTGACCCCAGCTGACTATCCCTTAGACCAGCCTTTCTTGACCAGGGTTCCTTGAGCTGTGGCAATTTGACGGCACCTGAATAGTTCCGAGGCCAGAAACATGATACCAACCAGCTTTTTGCTGTCTGTCACGTTGGCATTCTGACCACCACTGTAAGGGGCGGGAAATTCCTTCCACTTGCTACCAAGGTACACTTTCCCCACTGACCCGTATGAACTGGTTGTTGCAAGGGAGGAGGAAGGAGGAAGGAAGGAAGAAAGGGAAAGAAGAAATGAAAGAAGGGAGGAAGGGAGGAAGAAGAAAGGGAGGAAGGGAGAAGAAGAAGAAAGGGAGGAAGGGAGGAAGAAGAAAGGGAGGAAGGGAGGAAGAAGAAAGGGAGGAAGGGAGGAAGAAGAAAGGGAGGAAGGGAGGAAGAAGAAAGGGAGGAAGGGAGGAAGAAGAAAGGGAGGAAGGGAGGAAGAAGAAAGGGAGGAAGGGAGGAAGAAGAAAGGGAGGAAGGGAGGAAGAAGAAAGGGAGGAAGGGAGGAAGAAGAAAGGGAGGAAGGGAGGAAGAAGAAAGGGAGGAAGGGAGGAAGAAGAAAGGGAGGAAGGGAGGAAGAAGAAAGGGAGGAAGGGAGGAAGAAGAAAGGGAGGAAGGGAGGAAGAAGAAAGGGAGGAAGGGAGGAAGAAGAAAGGGAGGAAGGGAGGAAGAAGAAAGGGAGGAAGGGAGGAAGAAGAAAGGGAGGAAGGGAGGAAGAAGAAAGGAGAAGGAAGGGAGGAAGAAGAAGGGAGGAAGGGAGGAAGAAGAAAGGGAGGAAGGAGGAGAAGAAGAAGAAAGGGAGGAAGGGAGGAAGAAGAAAGGGAGGAAGGGAGGAAGAAGAAAGGGAGGAAGGGAGGAAGAAGAAAGGGAGGAAGGGAGAAGAAGAAGAAAGGGAGGAAGGGAGGAAGAAGAAAGGGAGGAAGGGAGGAAGAAGAAAGGGAGGAAGGGAGGAAGAAGAAAGGGAGGAAGGGAGGAAGAAGAAAGGGAGGAAGGGAGGAAGAAGAAAGGGAGGAAGGGAGGAAGAAGAAAGGGAGGAAGGGAGGAAGAAGAAAGGGAGGAAGGGAGGAAGAAGAAAGGGAGGAAGGGAGGAAGAAGAAAGGGAGGAAGGGAGGAAGAAGAAAGGAGGAGGAAGGGAGGAAGAAGAAAGGGAGGAAGGGAGGAAGAAGAAAGGGAGGAAGGGAGGAAGAAGAAAGGGAGGAAGGGAAAGAAGGAGGAAGAAGAAAGGGAGGAAGGGAGAAGAAGAAAGGGAGGAAGGAGGAGGAAGAAGAAAGGGAGGAAGGGAGGAAGAAGAAAGAAAGGGAGGAAGGAGAGGAAGGGAGAAGAGAAGGGAGGAAGGGAAAGGGGGAAGAGGAGGAAGAAGGGAGGAAGGGAGGAAGAAGAAAGGGAGGAAGGGAGGAAGAAGAAAGGGAGGAAGGGAGGAAGAAGAAAGGGAGGAAGGGAGGAAGACCCCTCTCTGCCAATCCCTCCACTGGCTCCCACTCACCCAACGAATAAAATTCAAAGTACTAACAATAGTTTACAAAGCCATCCATAGCTCTGCCCCCAGCTACCTCACTAACCTAGTACCAAAATACCAACCAAGCCGCTCTCTTCGGTCCTCCCAAGACCTCCTGCTCTCTAAGGGAAGAGAGAGGAAAAGAGAAAGGGAGGAAGGGAGGAATTGAGATTGTAAGCTCTAGCGAGCAGGGCCCTCTGATTCCTCTTGTACCAAATTGTTATGTAATTGTAATGTCTGCCTTTATTTTTGTTAAGCGCTGCGCAAACTGTTGGCACTATATAAATCCTGTATTATTATTATTATTATTAAAGAAGAAAGAGAAGGGAGGAAGAAGAAAGGGAAGAAGGGAAGGGAGGAAGAAAGGAGAAAGGAGAGAGAAAGGGGAGGGAAGAAAGAAAGGGAAAGAGAAAGGGAGGGAGAAAGGGAGAAGAAAGAAAGGGAGGAAGGGAGGAAGGAGAAAAAGGGAGAAGAAGGCTCTTGTGGAGTTCTCCAGATTGTTCCCATGCAGATCCAAAAGAGACAACTTCCCCTGAAGGACCAGCGAATTAGCTGTTCTTCTATAAAAAAAAAATAAAAAAAGTCTAGGAGCTGTCCCACATCTAAACCACAGACCCATCAAGGGCTGCAGTGTCAATGCAATCCATCATGACGACCATAGGGCATAGTTCCCGATGGTTGAACCACATATCCATAAACGCACCCATACCCATGGCTTTCCACTGCCTGAATGCTGGTATGGCAGCTATATATGTGCTCTGTATACCTGAGCTCCTCATACACCTGCAGTTAAATGCACTACAGGAAGGAACTGGTTAAATAGGAACAGGACTATCACACTGAATGCCAGGTGCCTTGCCAGATGACTTGGCTCCAGCACCTCCGGGCGCATTGACATCCTGAGGAGTGTTATGTTATGAAGATCACCATATCAGAAACCTGAGTCTGTACCATTAACAGAACACTCAAATACACTTGCTACATTATACTTTGCTATGAGGGCTGTAAAATAAAATTTTAGAAATAAGTGTTGCCCCCTGTAGCCGCCACCACCGGAGCTCCTCAGACTGAGCTCCTCACCCCCGTGGCCAGCTCCCAAAATGCCTGCAGCCAGGGCGGGGAAAGTAAGGGGGTTACGAATCAGGGAGCGATGATGTAGCATACAGTGGCCCGAAAACATCCCCCCTCCCCCCACCTTCTCTTCCTCCAAATTCTGCATTTCAAACAACCCCCAACACGGAGCCATCAGAAGGATGAGACACAAGAAACGTCAAGAAGACACATTGGCCTCCAGGAGTTTTCCATACACTGACAAGGGACAAAGATGGCCACCACGTACCTTAGCAGCATCGGCGGGTGGCCTTTCAGGACCTGAGGGCTTTGTAGTTTTGTCCTCGGACGGAGGGGGTTGGCTGGTCTTCTCAAAATCATCCAGTGCACCTGCCGAGGAAAAATAATTCAGTGATTCCAAATCTATAATGTGACTACTAAAAAAAAAAAAAAAAAAGAAGGGGAACCCAACCAAAAAAGTAGACCAAAAATGACCACTTGTAAACACTTCCTTTTACTTC
Organism: Lithobates sylvaticus; assembly: GCA_028564925.1. Lineage (NCBI taxonomy): Eukaryota > Metazoa > Chordata > Amphibia > Anura > Ranidae > Lithobates > Lithobates sylvaticus. Next base: position 29,258,801 of record CM053038.1, read on the forward strand.
TGAGGTCAGTCTTTAGTTTTCTTCTCCAACACACCATCTGGGTCTACAAATACTTATTTTTCGGTGCTACAAACCCCTCCTCCTGAAACTTGCTTGTATCTAATGACCTACCCCACACACCCCAGGTGGCTCCAAGAACATACCATGCACAGTTCAGGTGGCAATGAGAACCTCCCTCATGAAGCCCAGGTGACGCCAAGCACCTCCCCTGCAGAGTCTACGGCGCTCAGAGCACCTCCCCTACCAAATTCAGGTAGCTCCGAGCACCTCCCCTGCAGAGCCTACGGCGCTCAGAGCACCTCCCCTACCAAATTCAGGTAGCTCCGAGCACCTCCCTCGCACAGTTCAGGTGGCAACGAGAACCTCCCTCATGAAGCCCAGGTAGCTCCGAGCTACTCCCCTACAGAGCCTACGGTGCTCACAGTACCTCCCCTGCCAAGTTCAGGTACCAATGAGAACCTCCCTCATGAAGCCCAGGTAGCTCCGAGCACCTCCCCTGCAGAGCCTACGGTGCTCACAGCACCTCCCCTGCCAAATTCAGGTAGCACCTCCCAGGTGGCAACGAGAACCTCCCTCATGAAGCCCAGGTGACTCCGAGCACCTCCCCTGCAGAGCCTACGGTGCTCACAGCACCTCCCCTACCAAATTCAGGTAGCTCCAAGCACCTGCCATGCACAGTTCAGGTGGCAACGAGAATCTCCCTCATGAAGCCCAGGTAGCTCTGAGCACCTCCCCTGCAGAGCCTACGGCGCTCATAGCACCTCCCCTGCCAAGTTCAGGTAGCTCCGAGCAGATCCCTCGCACACCCTGGGTGGCTCAAAGCACCTGCCATGCACAATTCAGGTGGCAACGAGAACTTCCCTCATGAAGCCCAGGTAGCTCCGAGCACCTCCCCTGCAGAGCCTACGGCGCTCATAGCACCTCCCCTGCCAAGTTCAGGTAGCGCCGAGCAGATCCCTCGCACACCCCAGGTGGCTCAAAGAACCTGCCATGCACAATTCAGGTGGCAACGAGAACTTCCCCCATGAAGCCCAGGTAGCTCCGAGCACCTCCCTCGTACAGCCCAGATAGCTTCCAACACCTCCCCTGCAGAGTCCACGGGGTTTTGAGTAAAAAATAAAGAAAAAAAAAAAAAAAAAAAATTTAAGAAAAAAATAAACACCTCCCCTGCACAGACCAAGCAGCCGCGAGCACCTCCCCTGCACAAAGCAAGTGTTGTGGGGTTACACTAACGTTCACAAGGGTGAGGTGGGGGAACGATCTGCATTATTACAATACACATTTATACGGACATAACCCCCCTAATGGAATGTCTGGTATCTGGAAAGATGTGCAGATCCTCCGTGGAGCTGTAAGTAAAGCAATAACAGTGAGATGTATCCATTGATAAACCTGATGGGAGATTAGAGGACGGGGTTAAAGGTCGGGACTCACACCAAGGATCTGTATCGTCTCGGTAGTGTGACTACAAAAAATGGTGACTTGGAGTTTAGACTTTGTTGAGGACCCTCTGAAAAAGCAAAGTGATAGCACTGAGCCACGGAGAGCTCCCTCCAGTGGCTGATCTACAAACAGCAGGTGTTCCCAGTCCAATCTAAATCTTTCAATATACAGGACCAGTTCTCTTTGGGGGTCAGGGGCGGGTGTCAGGGACAGGTGACGGGGTCAGGGAAGGGTATGGGGGTCAGGACAGGTGTCAGGGATGGGTGACTGGGACAGGGAAGGGTATGGGGGTCAGGGCGGGGGTCAGGGAAGGGTATGGGGGTCAGGGGCGGGTGACTGGGTCAGGGCGGGTGTCAGGGATGGGTGACTGGGACAGGGAAGGGTATGGGGGTCATAGCGGGTGTCAGGGGCGGGTGACTGGGACAGGGAAGGGTATGGGGGTCAGGGCAGGTGTCAGGGATGGGTGACTGGGACAGGGAAGGGTGTCAGGGATGGGTGACTGGGACAGGGAAGGGTGTCAGGGATGGGTGACTGGGACAGGGAAGGGTATGGGGGTCAGGGCTGGTGTCAGGGATGGGTGACTGGGACAGGGAAGGGTATGGGGGTCAGGACAGGTGTCAGGGATGGGTGACTGGGACAGGGAAGGGTATGGGGGTCAGGGCGGGGGTCAGGGAAGGGTATGGGGGTCAGGGGCGGGTGACTGGGTCAGGGCAGGTGTCAGGGATGGGTGACTGGGACAGGGAAGGGTATGGGGGTCAGGGCGGGTGTCAGGGGCGGGTGACTGGGACAGGGAAGTGTATGGGGGTCAGGGCGGGTGTCAGGGGCGGGTGACTGGGTCAGGGAAGGGTATGGGGGTCAGGACAGGTGTCAGGGATGGGTGACTGGGACAGGGAAGGGTATGGGGGTCAGGGCGGGGGTCAGGGAAGGGTATGGGGGTCAGGGATGGGTGACTGGGACAGGGAAGGGTATGGGGGTCAGGGCGGGTGTCAGGGGCGGGTGACTGGGACAGGGAAGTGTATGGGGGTCAGGGCGGGTGTCAGGGGCGGGTGACTGGGACAGGGAAGGGTATGGGGGTCAGGGCGGGTGTCAGGGGCGGGTGACTGGGACAGGGAAGGGTATGGGGGTCAGGGCTGGTGTCAGGGATGGGTGACTGGGACAGGGAAGGGTATGGGGGTCAGGGCGGGTGTCAGGGGCGGGTGACTGGGACAGGGAAGGGTATGGGGGTCAGGGCTGGTGTCAGGGATGGGTGACTGGGACAGGGAAGGGTATGGGGGTCAGGGCTGGTGTCAGGGATGGGTGACTGGGACAGGGAAGGGTATGGGGGTCAGGGCGGGTGTCAGGGACAGGGAAGGGTATGGGGGTCAGGGCGGGTGTCAGGGACAGGGAAGGGTATGGGGGTCAGGGGCGGGTGACTGGGTCAGGGGGGAAGAGTATGGGGGTCAGGGCGGGTGTCAGGGGCAGGTATGGAGGGTCACCTATTTTTTAAATGACATCAAAAGCCTTTTAATGGGTACAGAGCAGGTCACGACCCTGGCACAGGAGGGGCTAAAGTCTGCACAGATCTAGAAGAAGGACATCATCACCCAGCCAAGGTCACCCCCCCATGTGCCCAGCCTCCCCCCCCCCTTCTAGGTGCCCTCTGGTCCCATGCCAGCCCATGCCCTCTAGGGGTAGAAGGGTGAATATAACAGGTGTGGGCATGGTATGACCTCCAACAGTAAGCTCTCACATGATGTGTACGATGTTCTCCTGTCTGTGTGTGGAGTGCCAGCTGGCAGTGAAGGGGTTAAAGTCCACCTGGGGGTAATGACACTCCCCCCTCCCCCTACAGATCATACACCCAGCAGCCAGAAGGAGGGTCACATCACAAGCCTAGGTGCCCCACCACTCCTTTGCCCCTCATGCCACCCTAACCATGTGACCCCCGGCCTCCCCCTTACTGTCCAGCAGTTCTTCCAGCTCCTTGTCTTCTCCTCCTGCTGCTGCTTCAGCCATCTTTACTCTCTTCTGCTGCTAGGGGAGGGGGCTGCGTGTTCAGCGACGTCAGCCTGGGCTGGCCAATCGGGAGCGGCAGAGCGGTAAGGGCAGCGAGGCCGCTGAGAGCGGCGCCATTTTTAAAGTACTGGCAAACAAATGTGAGAGGGGAGGAGCCTGGCAGAGAGCTGGGCTGGTGACAGGTGACCGCGGGAAACTGACAGCCCGGGGACACTCGGGTCATGTGATCGGGGGACACTCGGGTCATGTGATCGGGGGGGGGGGACACGTGGGTCACGTGATCGGGGAACACTCGGGTCACGTGATCGGGGGGACAGAAATTACACTCATGCCCCATTTTTAATACACTTTACTTACCCTATATGTACCTATTTATTTACAATTTTTTTTGTTTTGTTTTTCACTTATTTTATAGACGTTTTTTATGTATTATATTTATTTTTCCTTTACTTTTTATTTATTTGTTGTATTCACTTATTTTATTGTATTTATAAATGTATTTTATGTATATTTTCTTTTTGATTTATTTACTTTATTATATTTATGTATTTATTTGTTTTGCATATTTATTCGTTTAATTTATTTAAATATATACTATATTTATCTATTTTATCTACATATTGAATTTTTTTTAATATACTCATTTAATGTTTTTCTAATGGCTTTATATATATTCATTCAATTATTTTAATTACATCTCTACTATATTTATTTATTTTATTTATGCATTTATTTTATGTATTATATGTATCGTTATGTTTTTTCGTAATTATTTTATTTATTTACTTGGTTTATATATGTATTTAATTATTTGTTTTACATCTCTACTATATTTGATTATGCATTTATTTTGTGTGTGTGTATGTATTGTTATGTTTTATTATTGTGATTTTTTGTATTATTTTATTTATTTGGTTTTATATATTTTTTCCATTTTATTTATTATTTTATTTATTTTTATTTATTCATTTATTTTATGTACTTTATGTATTTGTTTAATTTTTATTATATTTATTTTATTTACTTCTTTAGTTTTATATATTTATTCACTTATTTTATTTACTTCTTTACTGTATTTATTTATTTTATGTATGCATTTTTTTTTTTTACTATATATTTATTTCGTTTTATATATTTGTTAATTTTATTTTATTTGCATATTTATATCTTTATTTTATTTATTCAATTATGTTATGTATGTATCTATTTTTTTTTTTAATGTACCTATTTTATTTATTTATTTATTATAGATTTATTTATATATTTATTTTGTTTATTTAGTTTAATTTATATGTAATTATTGTATGTCTTTTCTTTTTATTACATTATTTATTTAATTTATTTATTCATTCATTCTATTTTATTTATGCATGTATTTATTTACTTCAATTGATTAATGTATTTAAACTATGTATTCATTTATTCTATTTGTGTATTTATTTGTTTATTATTTTACTTTCCCAGTGATTTTCTTCTTCGTTTTTTTAGAGGAAATCCTGAGAGAAATACGGCCATCATTGACCTCCTTCTGAAAATGCTGGTCACCTGGCTATCGGTTGCTCTGGCTTCCTGAGTTGTTGATAACTATGCAGCAAAATAAAGAGATCCTGACACTAAGGAGGCGACACGTTGGCTCACCCTGCACGTTCCTCCTGTGGTTGTAGGGGTTCCTCCCACACTCCGTGGACATGCTGGTAGGATCATTGGCTCCTGTCTAAATTGGCCCCTTATATGTGAGAAAGGGACCTTCGATTGTAGGCTCCTTGGGGGCTGGGACTGATGTCAATGTACAGTATTGCCAGCGCTATAAAAACCTTAATAAATAGTAATAAGTAAAAAACAAAAACAAAAAAAAGTATAGAAGAGACTTTCCTGTCCTGTGGCTCATCCATAGAATCTTCACTGAATCATTGAGGAGCCACCCGAAGAACCTTCACATCCAGCACACTTATGGGCAGTGGCGTCGCTAGGGGGTGGCTTTTAGGACTTTAGCCCCGAATCTGGGGCCCATAGCCCCGAGTCTCTGCAGGGGTCCCCAAGGGGAGGGGAGGCTCTCTGGGGACTCTGATGTAAGTGGGAGGCTCTCTGGGGACCCGGATGCAGTGGGGAGGTGCTCTGGGGACCCTGATTTTAAGGGGGAGACTCTCTGGGGACCCTGATTTAAGGGGGAGGCTCTGTGGGGACCCTAATGTAAGGGGGGCTCTCTGGGAACCCTGATGTAAGTGGGGGCTCTCTGGGGAGTCTGATGTAAGAGGGGGCTCTCTGGGGACCCTGATGTAAGGGGGGGCTCTTTCGGGACCCTGATGTAAGAGAGGGCTCTCTGGGGACCCTGATGTAAGGGGGGCTCTCTGAGGACCCTGATGTAAGTGGGGGTCTCTCTGGGGAGTCTGATGTAAGAGGGGGATCTCTGGGGACCATGATGTAAGGGGGGGCTCTCTGAGGACCCTGATGTAAGGGGGGCTCTTTGGGGACCCTGATGTAAGAGGGGGCTCTCTGGGAACCCTGATGTAAGGGGGGCTCTCTGAGGACCCTGATGTAAGTGGGGGTCTCTCTGGGGAGTCTGATGTAAGAGGGGGATCTCTGGGGACCATGATGTAAGGGGGGGCTCTCTGAGGACCCTGATGTAAGGAGGGGCTCTTTGGGGACCCTGATGTAAGGAGGAGGCTCTCTGGGGACCCTGATGTAAGTGGGAACCCTGATGTAAGGGGGGGCTCTCTGAAGACCCTGATGTAAGGGGGGCTCTCTGGGGACCCTGATGCAAGTGGGGGGCTCTCTGTGGAGTCTGATGTAAGAGGGGGCTCTCTGGGGAGTCTGATGTAAGAGGGGGATCTCTGGGGACCCTCATGTAAGTGGGGGGCTCTCTGGGGACCCTGATGTAAGGGGAGGCTCTCTGGGAACCCTGATGTAAGGGGGGGCTCTCTGAGGACCCTGATGTAAGTGGGGGTCTCTCTGGGGAGTCTGATGTAAGAGGGGGATCTCTGGGGACCATGATGTAAGGGGGGCTCTCTGAGGACCCTGATGTAAGGGGGGGCTCTCTGGGGACCCTGATGTAAGGGGAGGCTCTTTGGGGACCCTGATGTAAGGGGGGCTCTCTGGGAACCCTGATGTAAGGGGGGGCTCTCTGAAGACCCTGATGTAAGGGGGGCTCTCTGGGGACCCTGATGCCAGTGGGGGGCTCTCTGTGGAGTCTGATGTAAGGGGGGCTCTCTGGGGACCCTGATGTAAGGGGGGGCTCTATCGGGACCCTGATGTGAGAGAGGGCTCTCTGGGGACCCTGATGTAAGGGGGGGGGGCTCTCTGGGGAGTCTGATGTAAGAGGGGGATCTCTGGGGACCCTGATGTAAGTGGGGGCTCTCTGGGGACCCTTATGTAAGGGGGGGCTCTCTGAGGACCCTGATGTAAGGGGGGGCTCTCTGGGGACCCTGATGTAAGGGGAGGCTCTTTGGGGACCCTGATGTAAGAGGGGGCTCTCTGGGGACCCTGATGTAAGGGGGGGCTCTATCGGGACCCTGATGTGAGAGAGGGCTCTCTGGGGACCCTGATGTAAGGGGGGGCTCTCTGGGGAGTCTGATGTAAGAGGGGGATCTCTGGGGACCCTGATGTAAGTGGGGGGCTCTCTGGGAACCCTGATGTAAGGGGGGGCTCTCTGAAGACCCTGATGTAAGGGGGGCTCTCTGGGGACCCTGATGTAAGTGGGGGTCTCTCTGGGGAGTCTGATGTAAGAGGGGGCTCTCTGGGGACTCTGATATAATGGGAGGCTCTCTGGGGACTCTGATGTAAGTGGGGAGGGGGGGCTCTCTGGAGACCCTGATGTAAGGAGGAGGCTCTCTGGGGACCCTGATGTAAAAGGGGGCTCTCTGAGGACTCTGATTTAAGGAGGAGGCTCTCTGGGGACCCTGATGTAAGAGGGGGCTCTCTGGGGACCCTGATGTAGGAGGAAGCTCTCTGGGGACCCTGATGTAAGAGGTGACTCTCTGGGGACCCTGATGTAAGAGGTGACTCTCTGGGGACCCTGATGTAAGAGGTGACTCTCTGGGGACCCTGATGTAGGAGGGGGCTCTCTGGGGACTCTGATGTAAGTAGGGAGGGGGGCTCTCTGGAGACCCTGATGTAAGGGTGGCTCTCTGGGGACCCTGATGTAAGGGGAGGCTCTCTGGGGACCCTGATGTAAGGAGGAGGCTCTCTGGGGACCCTGATGTAAGTGGGGGCTCTCTGGGGATCCTGATGTAAGAGGGGGCTCTCTGGGGACCCTGATGTAAGAGGGGGCTCTCTGGGGACCCTGATGTAAAAGGTGACTCTCTGGGGACCCTGATGTAGGAGGGGGCTCTCTGGGGACCCTGATGTAAGGAGGAGGCTCTCTGGGGACCCTGGTGTAAGGGTGGGCTCTCTGGGGACCCTTGTGAATATAAGTGGGGGGCTCTCTGGGGACTCTGATGTAAGGAGGGTTCTCTAAAGGACCGTGATGTAAGGGTGGCTCTCTGGGGACCCTTATGTAAGAGGGGGGGGCTCTCTGGGGACCCTGGTGTAAGGGTGGCTCTCTGGGGATATATACACACACGTATTTTACTGTATATACATGTGTATGCCCGCCCGAGGGTACGACTTTCTTTACTGCGCTGCTATGGGCTGTAGCCCCAGATCTTTTGTAGACCTAGCCACGCCCCTGCTTATGGGAGTGCCTCAACTCCAAGGAACCACCGCTGCACTGCGCTTCGCAGTTTTGTAAGGCTCTCATCACATTGCAAGGCCCTTTCTACCCAGATTATCTGACCAAATGGGCAGCAGGACTTCCATTCTCAACTCTCGGAAAAGGACAAAATCTTGCAACTTTCTCATAAATCTTCAATATCACCCAACATGGCGGGAACTAATTACAAACCTCTTGCCAGATGGCATTGCACCCCCAGCCGAACTATACAACTAATTCCCCCTCTAATTCCCCGTTGTGTTGGAGGAATTGTGGGAACCTAAGCCACCCCCATGCTCATATCTGGTGGGACTGCCCGTCATTCCACACTTTGTGGTCAGAAATACTCATAATCCAGATGATTGCTCTCACCCTTCCCCTTGATCCTTGGACAATACTACTTCAGCTCCACCCTCAACCATTCGGCTGATATCAACGTTCCCTCACATCTCTTCCCTCACACCACGTCCCTCACACCACGTCCCTCACACCTCGTCCCTCACACCTCGTCCCTCACACCACGTCCCTCACACCACGTCCCTCACACCTCGTCCCTCACACCTCGTCCCTCACACCTCGTCCCTCACACCACGTCCCTCACACCACGTCCCTCACACCTCGTCCCTCACACCTCGTCTCTCACACCACGTCCCTCACACCTCGTCCCTCACACAACGTCCCTCACACCTCGTCCCTCACACCACGTCCCTCACACCACGTCCCTCACACCACGTCCCTCACACCACGTCCCTCACACCTCGTCCCTCACACCACGTCTCTCACACCACGTCCCTCACACCTCGTCCCTCACACAACGTCCCTCACACCTCGTCTCTCACACCTCGTCCCTCACACCACGTCCCTCACACCACGTCCCTCACACCTCGTCTCCCATACCACGACCCTCACACCACGTCCCTCACACCTCGTCCCTCACACCACGTCCCTCACACCACGTCCCTCACACCTCGTCCCTCACACCTCGTCCCTCACACCACGTCCCTCACACCTCGTCCCTCACACAACGACCCTCACACCACGTCCCTCACACCACGTCCCTCGCACCACGTCCCTCACACCTCGTCCCTCACACCACGTCTCTTGAATACAGCAAAGTCCCTCATTCCTGCTCTTTAGGGTCAGCCACCAATCCCCTCTCCGAGGCGATGGCTTGCGTAAGGTAGGTGAGATTTGTTTGTTAGAGGAACTTACCTATATCTCCAAAGGTAACATCAGCCGTCATATCAAAAATAGGGGCCCACTGTGACTGCGACATTATGGCGGACACATGGGACATTTTTACAAATTTTTGAGACCATTGTCATTTATACAGCAATCAGTGCTATTTAAATGCACTGATTCCTGTGTAAATGACACTGGCAGTGAAGGGGTTAACCACTAGGGGGCGGGGAGGGGTTAAGTATGTGTTTTCTTACTGTAGGGGGGCGTGGCTTGGCATGTGACATCACTGATCGTCTTTCCCTATGACAGGGAACAGACGATCAGTGACAGTGTCACTAGGAAGCACAGGGAAAGGTTTGTTTACACAGACCTCTCCCCATTCTTCAGCTCTGTGACCCGATCGCGGGACACCAGCGACGATCGGGTCAGCTGGTCCCACGGCCACGGTCACGGAGCTCAGGACCGTGTCGCGAGCGCGCCGCCGGTGGCGCACGCGCGACCTACGGCTAGGCTCTTAAAGGACAACGTACCTGCAGGGCCGTTTGAAGGAATTTGGGGGCCCCAAGCAAAATGGACATGGAGGCCCCAGGCCAGCTCGGGGGCCCCAAGCAATTTCTTGTTTTGCCTGTCCTGTTCTGTACACACAGTAATAATGGCAGATGTCAGGGACACTGAATACAGCACAATACTGCTACATGGAGCCCCCCTGTACAGGACACACTATAGAGGCACAGTCTACAATACAGGGAGCCCCACCATCCCCCCACACACACTGCTGACACTTGTAGTTCCACAGCAGGTCGCCTGTGTAGAACAATCTCCTGTGTTGTACACAGCTGTCATGTCCTGACCCCCGGCTGTGATGACAGAACACACCCCGGGTACACACAGCACGGAGAGGACAACCCACACTCTACAATAGACACCTCTCACCTCTGTTCAGGGCCGCTGATAGGCCAGTACAACTGGCCCTGTTGTACTGGGCCCGACCAGCAGGGGGGCCCGGGCAACCTTAAAAGAGAACTAATTAATGTAATAAAAAAAAACTCCTCCAGCCACCATGACCGAACATCGTCCCGGCCACATTCCACCACCGCCCCCAGCCGCCCCCACACCTCCACCCCCCCGGTACTTTTTTTTAAAAATCCGATGTAGATGGCGGCAGGGGGAGGGACTATTTCTCCTATTTCGGGCGCGGAAGAATGTCAGTCTCCTCATGCTGGCTCAAGTCCCGGGGGATTCAAGATCTACTACTACTGCAGCAGCATCTATACATTATGGCATTGGTGGCATGGGTGGCACTGTCTGCAGGTAGCACATGCGTTATGGGCCATAACGCATGTGCTGCCTGCAGACAGTGCCACCCATGCCGCCAATGCTGTAATGTGCTGCAGACAGTGCTACCCATGACGCTAATGCCATAACACATGTGCTGCCTGTAGAGACAGTGCCACCCATGCTGCCAATGGTATTATTCTATTGGCAGCATGGGTGGCACTGTCTGCAGCACAATATGGCATGGCTGGCACTGTCGGCAGGCAGCACATGCGTTATTGCATTTGCGTCATGGGTGGCACTGTCTACAGCAAAATATGGCATTGGTGGCATGGGTGCCACTGTCTGCAGGTAGCACATGCGTTATGGACCATAACGCATGTGCTAACTGCAGAGACAGTGCCACCCATGCCGTAATGTGCTGCAGAGACAGTTTCAAGGCGGGGTTTGGGGAGAGGCCATGGGTGGGGCTGAAGGAGGGACCAGGGGCAGGACCAGGGGTGGAGCTGAAGAGGGCCCCTTCAGGTAGGCTGTACGGGGCCCCATGATTTCTATCAGCGGCCCTGCCTCTGTTTACCTTCTTCTCCCAGACGCTGCTGAAAAACTTCCGGTTCTGAGGAGATGGGCCATAAAGTGACACTTGGACCCGCCCAGAGTGGGAGGAGCTAGAGGGGGTGACAGTGAAACAGGGATCAGGAATGGAGAGGGGGAGGGCAGGGGGGCGCTGTGTACAAAACCGCAACAGTGTCACCGCACAACCCCACTGACATGGAAGCGCGGCCGGTGGCGCGGATGGGGCCCTAGGCCAGCCCGGGAATAGAAAATAGAATAGAAAATAAAATTATATAATAGTTTAGAAAAGATTAGAGTGAAACAGAACAGAATAAAATAGAAAATAAAATAGCATAGAAATTAATGTAGTAGAATAGAATAATTTAGAATAGAAAATAAAATAATAGAATAGAAAAAAAAACAATAGAAAAGAAAGTAGTAAGAATATAGTCGTTTTTTGAAATTCAAAATGCAACTAAATTTAAATTAGAATAGAACAGAAAAGATTAGAACAGAATAGAAAAAAACAATAGAATAGAATTCAATAGAATAATAGAATAAAATAAAATAGGAAGAGTATACCATCTTCTGAAGTTCAAATTTCAAATAGAATAAATGCGAATATAATAGATTAGAATAGAAAATAATAAAATGGAAAATGAGAGACTAGAATAGAAAAGAATGGATTCGAAAAAACAATAGACTAGAATAGAATAGAATAGAATGAAATAGAATATAACTGTCCTCCGGAATTTGAATTTTCGAATAGAAAAAAGCAAAACTAAAAGAATTCTGAGAACGAATTAAATGAATTAAACTAACCAAAATTATTTAAATAATAAAACAAAACAATTTTTTCCATTCTGCGCATGTCTAGCACAGGAGGACCTCGGAGAACTTTGTATTTATCTGTTTACCTGGATTTCAATGTTAAAGACCATAAATAAAACAATGCTGTACCTACCATAAAACCATATTAAAAAAAAAAATAAAAAAAACTACCATAAAACCATATAAAAAAAAATGTAATAAAACCATAAAACCATATAAAAAAAATAAAATAAAACCTACCATAAAACCATATAAAAAAATACGTAAAAAAAATTAATAAAATCATCAGATAAGATAAAATCATCAGATAAAATCATCAGATATCACACTGAAGTTCGGATAACTTTGTATTTAGCTGTTTGCCTGGATTTCAATGTTAAAGACCATAAATAAAACAATGCTGTACCTACCATAAAACCATATTAAAATAAAAATAAAAAAAACTACCATAAAACCATATAAAAAAATAAAATAAAACCATAAAACCATATAAAAAAATAAAATAAAACCTACCATAAAACCATATAAAAAAAATACGTAAAAAAAAATAATAAAATCATCAGATAAGATAAAATCATCAGATAAAATCATCAGATATCACACTGAAGTTCGGAGAACTTTGTATTTAGCTGTTTGCCTGGATTTCAATGTTAAAGACCATAAATAAAACAATGCTGTACCTACCATAAAACCATATTAAAATAAAAATAAAAAAAACTACCATAAAACCATATAAAAAAATAAAATAAAACCATAAAACCATATAAAAAAATAAAATAAAACCTACCATAAAACCATATAAAAAAAAAATACGTAAAAAAAATTAATACAATCATCAGATATCACACTTACTATGTTTACGGTTTATTTATTGCAAAAGTTATTAAAGTGTCCATCACCGGATTATAATAAAAGTTCTTCACATTTCCATAGATACATAGAATCAAAACAAGTATTTACGTACAATGTAGAAAAAAACATCTGTAATTAAACGTCTTTATTTTGTCAGTTTGTAATAAATGCTTAATTAACAGGGAAAATCATGATTTTTTTTTTTCAGATAAGTGGAGATTATGTAGCGAGGATAAAATGACAGGTTCTCTTGAAAGCTTACCATTACCTCCCAACCAACTGCATTTCCATTCTTCCGTCTCGGTTTTGTGTTTATTCCCGGTATAACCTTTCTGTCAGCTGTTGTCAGAGCTTACACAAGGTTGATGACCTTCTCCCCTACATGACACTCGAGTATAAGCCGAGGGGGGCACTTTCAGCACAAAAAAATGCTGAAAAATATATATACGGTATCTGGGGAAAACGTTGTTCCGATTGTAGATTTATCCTAGTGATCGCTCCTGTCCCTGCAGCCAAGATTCCAGGATGCTGTCTGGGATATAGCCTTCCCGGGACAGCTTAGGAAAAAAAGCGTGACTGTCCTGGCAAATCTGGGACAGCTTAGTAAAAAGCGTGACTGTCCTGACAAATCCGGGACAGCTTAGTAAAAAGCGTGACTGTCCTGGCAAATCCCGGACAGTTTAGTAAAAAGCGTGACTGTCCTGGAAAATCTGGGACAGCTTAGTAAAAAGCGTGACCGTCCTGGCAAATCCGGGACAGCTTAGTAAAAAAGCGTGACCTTCCTGGCAAATCCGGGACAGCTTAGTAAAAAGCGTGACCGTCCTGGCAAATCCGGGACAGCTTAGTAAAAAGCGTGACTGTCCTGGCAAATCCGGGACAGCTTAGTAAAAAGCGTGACTGTCCTGGCAAATCCGGGACAGCTTAGGAAAAAAGCGTGACTGTCCTGGCAAATCCGGGACAGCTTAGTAAAAAGATTATCATAGGCCCCCATGCACCTGTGGCCCCTGGGTGGTGCCCATGAGTTAAGACAGCCCTGGGTGGCGGTGGGCTTTCAAGAGAACCTTAACTTTGCTCCAATTGAGCAAAGTGAGAGTTTTTGTTTAGGAATCCCCACCGAAAAGACACTGAGGTCTACTGCCCAAGAAACAGATACACACCCAGCATCAGTGCCAAGCCTGTGAATAAGACATATGTCCAGTGACTGGGAAGAATGAATAAGGCAACGACCAAAGCGACAAGCAGCAGAATGATCAGCAGCATGGGAAACGATGAGCTTTGGGCAACAGACCTATTAGATGTGTCTTCTCCTCCCTGATCTACGTCAGATAGGTGGTCGGGCCTTTGGCCCAGCTGATCAATATCGAACTCTTTTCTTTCCCGTGATATTGGAGTGCTCGGGTCTTTTTGAGAATTCGATGTCAAAGACTCTTTACCACTAAAGTTTAATAAGTGTGTCTCTTGATGGCCGGTGTTTTCTGTGGCTTTGTAAGAGGAATCTAACGTTGGGGTTGGCACATCAGGTGTTGTGTCTTCTAAAGGATCTTCACCGTAAGATGTCCCTGAACCACTATCGGGATCAGGAACATGACCTACAAATGTCTTACTAAGGATACTCCCTGGAGATAAACCTGGATCTTTAATGTTAACCTCATCTTGGTCCTGTCTGTCATCCTTCCAAGTGTTTAATGGACCAACTGTGGAGGTGATCTCAGGCCAACGATGAAGTTCTTCAGCTGGTTGACCTTTCTCAGCTGATTGAAGTTCTCCAGCTGGTAGGCCATCAACTGGAGAGCCCGGAGGTTCAGATGTTTTGATATCACCGCTAATCACTAGATTGTCATTGTTTGGGTCTAACTGTTCATGTGGAATATCATCTGGATTAGGCAATGGTGTTATAGTTTCTGGTGCCCCAACCCCAGATGTTCTAGAGAAACCCACCTCATTGTTTTCGCTGTTGGGTTTTTTAGTAAGATCTACATTCTCACCCCCAAGACCATCCTCTAAACCTCCTGATATGCCACCTTTGTTACCGGTTGCTGCTTCTTCATTAACGCTATCATCGTTTCCTTTGAAATTAGCACCGATGGTTTCTGGCTCGGGATGGACAACATCTTGTGTTTTTGGTAAATCGTCCTTATTAGAACCAGGGTCTACCTTGGGAAGTTGACTTTCTGGAGCAAGGGGCAGTTCTGCTTCCTCATCACTGCTGGGAGGCATTTCTTTAATGGGATTATCTGCAATGGCTTTGGCCTTGAGAGCTGCCATGATGGCCACCAAAAGACCAAAGACAGATATTGCCTCACCACCCACTTGCAATTTTTTAACCTTAGACAAGGTTTTTCTCATCTCCTTCCTAAAACATTTTAAAAAGATCTCCACATTACACTTCCCGCTACAGACAAATTTAGCAGCAAACTGGGAAAGCTCGTTCATCGTCTCCTTGTTTTGACCGTCCTTCAGGAGAACATCCAGCGTCTTCCTCCACTTCTGAGTCATCTAAAAAGAAAATCAAGATTTTATGATATCGGATTAAGGAATTGTATAAAGCTTGAAGAAGGGCATCTAAAGCATCCCAAAAGCTGGAGGTCTTTAGATACCCAACATGTCACGCTTTAAAATTGCGCACGCTTGTAGAATGGAGCCAAACTGCGCAATTAAAAAATCTCCATAGTTGACACTTTAAAGTGGTTGTAAACCTGGTAACACCACTTTTACCTACAGGAGATCACTTTTACCGTGATGTCACTCCCGTCCATGCACGCGGGAGCCGCCGGTAACGGCATGAGCCCCTTAGAAATGGCCACGATCGTGCCCTTTCTTCAGTGCGCATGCGCCGATGACGACGGCTCAAGCGTATATGGTAAATATCTCCTAAACCGTGCATGCGCGGGAGTGACATCACGGGACTCTGGCCGGTCACAGAGCCGGAGTTCACTGCCCCGGAAGGAAGAGGGGTGAAGATGGATGAGGCCACCAGCGGGGACATCGCGGGCTTCGTTTGCAGGTAAGTGCAACATAATGGGCAAGTATGCGATGCATACTAGCACCAATATTGCTTTTACTTTGCAGGGGGGAAAAAAGAGGAAGTAAAACCCATCAGGGTTTACTTCCTCTTTAACCACTTCAATACCAGGCACTTAGACGCCTTCCTGCCCAGGCCAATTTTCAGCTTTCAGAGCTGTAGCAATTTGAATGACAATTGTGCCGTCATACAACACTGTACCCAAACTAATTTTTTTATAATTTTGTTCCCACAAATAGAGCTTTCTTTTGGTGGTATTTGATCACCTCTGCGATTCTTTTTTTTGCGCAACAAATAAAAAAAGGCCTGAAAATTTTGAAAAAAAACCAAGTTTTTCTTTGTTTCTGTTAACATTTTTTGTAAATAAGTAAGTTTTCTTCTTCAATGATGGGCACTGATATGGCTGCACTGACGGGCACCAATGAGGTGGTACTGATGAGGTAGCACTGACGGGCACTGATGATGGGTACTGATAGGTGGCACTGATGGGCACTCATAGGCGGCACCGATGGGCACTCATAGGCGGCACTGATCAGTACTTATGGGTGGCACTGATAGGTGGCACGGATGGGCACTGATAGGTGGCACTGCTTGACACTGATGGGTGACACTGATGACACTGATGGGTGGCATTGCTGGGCATCACTAATTTTATTTGCTACATGATGGTGCCAGTCAGTGTCCATTTGTGGGCACTGATTGGGCTGTCATTTGCACATGTGGATGGCCATGGTGTACATACCTGATTACCGGCTTTTCCTGTTTACATCGCGATCAGCCATGAGGAGCGGTGTGTCAGACTGACACACCGCTCCACCGATCACCGCAATGCGCGCCCCCACGGGCGTGTGGTGGCTGTTATCCTGAAGGACATCATAGGATGCCCAGTCAGGATAACAGAACCACTTCCCGGATGTCAATCTGCTTTTGACCGGGCGGGAAGTGGTTAAGAACCACTTCACGCCATAGAAAAGCAGTCCGGATGCTCTCCAGATGCTTTTCTGCAGGCTTGTTGTTTGACGCGTTTTTGATGTGTTCCAGTGCGTTTTTTAAGCAGTCTTGTGCATCCCCCCCCCTCTTTTTTCTTAACCTTAAATAAGGACATGTGTGTTTCAGTGCGTTTTTGGTGCATTAAAGTGCATTCCAGTGCGTTTTTGATGCGTTTTACAGTGTTCCAGTATAGTCCAATGCAGGAAAAATGCAGCATGTTCCATTTTTTGATCTGGAACTGGAACGCACTGGAACTGCAAGCACTGGTGTGAACTATGCCATTGAAAACCATATAACCTACTTTCTACGCGTACTGGAATGCGTACTGGAATGTGGTGTTAACTGGCCCTCAGCATTTACAAGCTACCAGTTTAGAGTTACAGAGGGGGTCTGAGACTAGAATTCTGGACTTGCTGGTGGGACAGTAAAGCGTGGAAAGGCACCGGCAGGTGGTGCAGGGTGGCAACCCCAACCCCTCCCACCGCCTGTAAAAGCTGATCGCCTCTTAAAAAAAAACAATATGGGATGATGCCTGTAGTTGCGGACATCATCCCGGTATAACCACTTGAAATCAATAACATACATGTATGTGATATGGCGGCAAGTGGTTAGGCTCCAAACTTTCTGAATTAATCGATGGCTAATGCAACACTCTAGTATTCTATTGGATGAGTTACCATCCATGGTTTCAGAAGGCCAATACTCTACTATTCTATTAGATGAGTTACCATCCATGGTTTCAGACAGCCAACACTCTACTATTCTATTGGATGCGTTACCAGTCATGGTTTCAGAACGCCAACACTTGACTATTCTATTGGATGAGTTACCAGCCATGGTTTCAGAAGGCCAACACTCTACTATTCTATTGGATCAGTTACCAGCCATGGTTTCAGAAGGCCAACACTCTACTATTCTATTGGATCAGTTACCAGCCATTGTTTCAGAAGGCCAACACTCTACTATTCTATTGGATCAGTTACCAGCCATGGTTTCAGAAGGCCAACACTCTACTATTCTATTGGATCAGTTACCAGCCATTGTTTCAGAAGGTCAACACTCTACTATTCTATTGGATCAGTTACCAGCCATGGTTTCAGAAGGCCAACACTGTACTATTCTATTGGATCAGTTACCAGCCATTGTTTCAGAAGGCCAACACTGTACTATTCTATTGGATGAGTTACCATCCATGGTTTCAGAAGGCCAACACTCTACTATTCTATTGGACGAGTTACCATCCATGGTTTCAGAAGGCCAACACTCTACTATTCTATTGGACGAGTTACCACCCATGATTTCAGAAGGCCAACACTCTACTTTTTTATTGGGTAAGTTACCATCCATGGTTTCAGAAGGCCAACACTCTACTATTCTATTGGACGAGTTACCATCCATGGTTTCAGAAGGCCAACACTCTACTATTCTATTGGATGAGTTACCATCCATGGTTTCAGAAGGCCAACACTCTACTATTCTATTGGACGAGTTACCATCCATGATTTCAGAAGGCCAACACTCTACTTTTTTATTGGGTAAGTTACCATCCATGGTTTCACAAGGCCAAAAGCAACACTCCTGAAAGGGAAAACTTTTTTTTTTTCAGTAGGGATCATTTAAAACCAGTGGAAATTCCCCCTCTTTATTTTTCTCGGTGACCACTGTCTTCAGGATTGAGAGAAAATCTAAAATTTTTATTTGCCACCAAAACCAGACTAGTGTGGAAATCTTCCAGTGGGGGAAATATGTTCTGATGACAACTGTCTAAAGTTTCCTCCACTTTTGAGAGATCTCCTTTTACTTCCTGTTGTGTCTACAGGACAGGAAGTGAAGAGAACCAACTTGTTAAATGTTGGTTTTGTTTATGGGCATGCCTTGTGTTTATGTACTGTGAAGCTGAAGAAGATTATGACTTATGGTTGGGATTACGAAGAGGGTCCCTCAGCTGTGATTTTTCCCTTTGAAATGGAGGAGGTCACTACTTGGTGTAGTTGTTACATGCTTACCAGCAGGTGTTCAGCAAAAGCGGCGACATGGAAGACGGCGATCATGTCATAGGATTCTTGCAGGCTTTGCAGTAATTGAATCTGTAAAATGAGGATAATGGAAGACGTATCTTAATTGTAAATGGATCCATAGGAGAACAGTAGAGAAGGTGGAGGCGGTGTATATTTAGGAGGGAACTCCTGAGGTTTACCATGATATTGCTCACCTCGGATTGTGATCCAGAGATGGAAAAGACTTTGTGAGAAAGGCCAAACTCGAAAGTTTCTCCGCTCGGTATCTGTTTCCTACCACCAGAAGCCTGAATGGGAAAATAAAATGACCACGTTAGGAAAATAACCACAACAAAGCAGGCACCACCAAAGCTCATAGGTTCAAGTGGCCCCTATACATACTGGAGCTAGTTCTGTTTATTACTGAAGTCCCATGACGGAAGGTGTATTCCAATAGTGGCCACATTGGGACTCACTATTACATCATTTGTTTTCTGCTAAGAGAGCCATTGTAGCCAAAGAAACTGTTGCAGTTATTTTCACCGGGAGATACTTTGTTTCATTCTAATACATTCAACAATAAAAGTTCTCCACTCACCCAGTTATCAGAACAGGGGTTCCGAAATATAATGAACACCGACTTCCCCCGATGTGAAACCACCAAATGTTCGGCTTGTATGTTAGACGCCTTGACCATCTCATCGATCTAAAGAGAAAGTCATTTCTAAATTACAACATCATATGTACGCTGACCAATGCTGGGCTTCCTTACAAGTACAATACTGATGTACGCTGACCAATGCTGGGCTTCCTTACAAGTACAATACTGATGTACGCTGACCAATGCTGGGCTTCCTTACAAGTACAATACTGATGTACGCTGACCAATGCTGGGCTTCCTTACAAGTACAATACTGATGTACACTGACCAATGCTGGGCTTCCTTACAAGTAAAACACTGATGTACGCTGACCAATGCCGGGCTTCCTTACAGGTACAATACTGATGTACGCTGACCAATGCCGGGCTTCCTTACAGGTACAATACTGATGTACGCTGACCAATGCTGGGCTTCCTTACAAGTACAATACTGATGTACGCTGACCAATGCTGGGCTTCCTTACAAGTACAATACTGATGTACGCTGACCAATGCTGGGCTTCCTTACAAGTACAATACTGATGTACGCTGACCAATGCTGGGCTTCCTTACAAGTACAATACTGATGTACGCTGACCAATGCTGGGCTTCCTTACAAGTACAATACTGATGTACGCTGACCAATGCTGGGCTTCCTTACAAGTACAATACTGATGTACGCTGACCAATGCTGGGCTTCCTTACAAGTACAATACTGATGTACGCTGACCAATGCTGGGCTTCCTTACAAGTAAAACACTGATGTACGCTGACCAATGCCGGGCTTCCTTACAGGTACAATACTGATGTACGCTGACCAATGCCGGACTTCCTTACAGGTACAATACTGATGTACGCTGACCAATGCTGGGCTTCCTTACAAGTACAATACTGATGTACACTGACCAATGCTGGGCTTCCTTACAAGTAAAACACAGATGTACGCTGACCAATGCCGGGCTTCCTTACAAGTACAATACTGATGTACGCTGACCAATGCTGGGCTTCCTTACAAGTACAAAACTGATGTACGCTGACCAATGCTGGGCTTCCTTACAAGTACAATACTGATGTACGCTGACCAATGCTGGGCTTCCTTACAAGTACAATACTGATGTACGCTGACCAATGCTGGGCTTCCTTACAAGTACAATACTGATGTACGCTGACCAATGCTGGGCTTCCTTACAAGTACAATACTGATGTACGCTGACCAATGCTGGGCTTCCTTACAAGTACAATACTGATGTACGCTGACCAATGCTGGGCTTCCTTACAAGTACAATACTGACGTACACTGACCAATGCTGGGCTTCCTTACAAGTACAATACTGATGTACACTGACCAATGCTGGGCTTCCTTACAAGTACAATACTGATGTACGCTGACCAATGCTGGGCTTCCTTACAAGTACAATACTGATGTACGCTGACCAATGCTGGGCTTCCTTACAAGTACAATACTGATGTACGCTGACCAATGCTGGGCTTCCTTACAAGTACAATACTGATGTACGCTGACCAATGGTGGGCTTCCTTACAAGTAAAACATCGATATACTCTGACCAATGGAGGACTTCCTTACAAGAACACTGACATACTGTGATCAATAGTGGGCTTCCTTACAAGTTCAATACTGATGTGCACTGACCAATGGTGGGCTCCTGTACAAGTTTAATACTGATGCATGGTGACCAATGGTGAGTCTCCTTACAAGTTCAATACTGATGTACGCTAACCAATTGCGGGCTTTCTTACAAATACAATACTGATGTACATCGGCCAAAGTTTGGCTTCCTTACAAATACAATACTGATGTACGCTGACCAATGGTGGGCATGGGCAATACAATACTGATTTACGCTGACCAATGGTGGGCTTTCTTACGAGTACAACACTGATGTACACTGACCAATGGTTGGCTTGCTTACAAATACAATACTGATGTATTCTGACCAATAGTTGGCTTCCTTACAAATACAATACTCATGTACGCGGACCAATTGTTGGCTTCCCTACAAATACAATACTGATGTATGGTGACCAATGGTGGGGTTCCTTACAAGTACAATACTGATGTACGCTGACCAATGGTGGGCAATACAATACTGATTTATGCTGACCAATGGTTGGCTTTCTTACGAGTACAACACTGATGTACACTGACCAATGGTTGGCTTCCCTATAAATACAATACTGATGTATGCTGACCAATTGTTGGCTTCCTTACAAATACAATACTGATGTACTCTGACCAATGGTGGGCTTCCTTACAAGTTAAACACTGATGTACACTGACCAGTGGTGGGCTTTCTTGCAAATACAATGCTGATGTACGCTGACCAATGGTGGAGTTGTTTGTTCAAGCACTTTCTGTCCTTGATTCCACCAGCTTATCTATAAGACATGTGGAGGAGGATGAGGTGGGCACCACAGCTCCTAATTATTATAATTCTTCCACATGTGGTTGGCAGTGGACCAGTGGTATCAGGACAGTGAGGACCTCCATCTGGTCCCTGTATTCTTGTCCTAATCCCACAATCTCCTTACCTTCTGCTTCAGGTCCTCCCCGATCTCCGTCTTCTCTTCTGTATAATCAAACGTGTTGGAGGCTACAAAAGAGGCGGCCAGTTCAGCCGCCATCAGAGCCATCAGCCCACCGACCACCATCACAGCCTCCTTTGCACCTAGACCCTTGCGGGACTCCTTGTCCTTGATCATTGTCTTCATCATTTCCTTGAGTTGTGTGCTGAGCTTGTCACCTTCCGGAAGGCAGAAGAACGGGGCGATCATCTGGCAGATCGTTTCTTCTGTGTCCCTGCGGCCCCCATAAAGGAGTTTCTCATAGGCTTGATGAGACTCTGCAGATACCTATAATATGGTATTATACAATTCTTCTTTACATGGATTGACACCGACATTCCCCAAATATTCACTGCATGTGAACCTTCCAGGTGCATGCGTTTTAACCCCTTTACTGTCACTGACGTATGTCACATGTCCGCAGCAACTGCCATTGATGTATGCCATACGTCCGCAGCAACTGCCATTGATGTATGCCATATGTCCACAGTAACTGCCATTGATGTATGTCATACGTCCGCAGCGACTGCCATTGATGTATGTCATATGTCCGCAGCGACTGCCATTGATGCATGTCATATGTCCGCAATGACAGCCATTGATGTATGTCATACGTCCGCAGCAACTGCCATTGATGTATGTCAAACATCAGCCGCAACTGCCATTGATGTATGTCATACGTCCGCAGCGACTGCCATTGATGTATGTCATATGTCCGCAGTAACTGCCATTGATGTATGTCATACGTCCGCAGCGACTGCCACTGATGTATGTCATGTGTCCGCAGTAACTGCCATTGATGTATGTCATATGTCCGCAGTAACTGCCATTGATGTATGTCATATGTCCTCAGCGACTGCCATTGATGTATGTCATATGTCCACAGTGACTGCCATTGATGTATGTCATATGTCCGCAGCGACTGCCATTGATGCATGTCATATGTCCGCAATGACAGCCATTGATGTATGTCATACGTCCGCAGCGACTGCCATTGATGCATGTCACATGTCCGCAATGACAGCCATTGATGTATGTCACATGTCCGCAATGACAGCCATTGATGTATGCCATATGTCCGCAGTGACTGCCATTGATGTATGTCATACGTCCGCAGCGACTGCCATTGATGTATGCCATATGTCCGCAGTGACTGCCATTGATGTATGTCACATGTCCGCAATGACTGCCATTGATGTATGTCATACGTCCGCAGCGACTGCCATTGATGTATGCCATATGTCCGCAGTGACTGCCATTGATGTATGTCATATGTCCACAGTGACTGCCATTGATGTATGTCATACGTCCGCAGCGACTGCCATTGATGTATGTCATACGTCCGCAGCGACTGCCATTGATGTATGTCACATGTCCGCAATGACTGCCATTGATGTATGTCATACGTCCGCAGCGACTGCCATTGATGTATGTCATATGTCCTCAGCGACTGCCATTGATGTATGTCATATGTCCGCAGTGACTGCCATTGATGTATGTCATACGTCCGCAGCGACTGCCATTGATGTATGTCATATGTCCACAGTAACTGCCATTGATGTATGTCATACGTCCACAGTGACTGCCATTGATGTATGTCATACGTCCGCAGCGACTGCCATTGATGTATGTCATACGTCCGCAGCGACTGCCATTGATGTATGTCATACGTCCGCAGCGACTGCCATTGATGTATGTCATACGTCCACAGCGACTGCCATTGATGTATGTCATACGTCCGCAGCGACTGCCATTAATGTATGTCGTATGTCCGCAGCAACTGCCATTGATGTATGTCACATGTCCACAGTAACTGCCATTGATGTATGTCATATGTCCGCAGTGACTGCCATTGATGTATGTCATACGTCCGCAGCGACTGCCATTGATGTATGTCATACGTCCGCACTCTGCAGTGACTGCCATTGATGTATCTCATATGTCCGCAATGACTGCCATTGAAATATGTCATATGTCCGCAGCGACTGCCATTGATGTATGTCATATGTCTGCAGCAACTGCCATTGATGTATGTCATACGTCCACAGCAGTGGGGGGGCTCAAAATCCTCCAGCTCAATTCCAATGACCCCCGGAACTTGTACCCCCTCTACTTTTGAGTATCTGCGCCACCCCATTCCCTGAGCACCCCCCCTTCCCAGAACTCGTGATCTGCACTCCATTAGCTTCAGTGAAGTTCAGGGGAAATGACAGGAGTCTAAAAGACCTGCCACTATAAATTAGCTATCACATAGGGGGCTATTGGTCCTCTATTGGTCGACTCCCCCCCCTAAAAACGTTTGAGTCTGCCCCACCCCCACATACATACAAAAATGTAAATGCGCACCTCAGGGGCACCTACATACGATAACGCTGAATGTGCTACACGTTACATGATGCGCACGCTGGCGTGAAGACAATAACTCTTGCCCCTTAATTCATGATTATCTCTAAACAGATGACCTGTAGGGACTTTTCAAGCGCCACCTATGGAGACGCTTGTTGCCAATTTTGAGGTTTGACATGTTTGGCCTCCACTTACTCGGTGTAACCTCAACTTTCATATTTTACCAAAAAAATAGATAATATGTTAAATTTGTATGACCTAAGATTAAATTTAGTGTATATTTTACTGAAAATTTGTGTTTGATAAACCGTTGTGCTAATACTGTGACATTAAAATTGGAACTACCGCTATTTTATTCTCCAGGGTCCCTGCTTCTACAAAATATATAATGTTTGGGGGTTTAACGATTGGGACCGTGGTGCATGCCTGACTTCTCAGAGGACAATTTGCTACCTACCGTATATACTCGAGTATAGGCCGACCCGAATATAAGCCGAGGCACCTAATTTTACCACAAACAACTGGGAAAACTTATTGACTCCAGTATAAGCCTAGGGTGAGAAATGCGCAGCTACTGTAAGTGGAAAAGTGGGTCAACGATGCCCATTTGCAGCCTCACTGTGCCCATGCAGATGGACACAGTTGACCGATTTGGGGCCCTGTATCTCGGGGTCACTTAGTGCTAGGAACCCCATCTTTGGATATGTTGTAGTGCTAATTCCACTGGGTTGGAATACAACATTTGGGGTTCCTAGCACCAAGTGTCCCCGAGATATGGGGCCCCAAATTCGGGTCAGAAAATCTCAAGCACTTTTCTGCAGCAGAGAATGACATTTTCCGAACCGACTTTGGGGCCCCGTATCTCGAGGCCACTTAGTGCTAGGAACCCCATATTTGGATATGTTATAGTGCTAGGTCCACTGGGTTGGCACACCAAATTTGGGATTCCTAGACCCAAGTGGCCCCGAGATACGGGGCCCCAAAGTCGGGTCGGAAATTTTTTTTTTTGCTGCAGAAAAGTGCTTGACTCGAGTATAAGCCGAGGGGGGCACTTTCAGCACAAAAAATGTGCTGAAAAACTCGGCTTATACTCGAGTATATACGGTAAATATGAAGATAAACTGCTTGAGATTGGCCAAACGTGTCACCATCCATTGTGCCGTACTTCTTCTGCAGACCACCCACTACTCACCAGGCATGTGCTGAGGTAGCCAATCAAATTGAAGCCGGAGGACAGCCGGTTCACCTCAGAGGGGCTCAGCAGCAAACGCACCTGTGAAGACGACAGAAGATCCCAAATAAAAAGTCCGTAAGAACGGGGAGGGTTATGTCTGACAATGTTGTCTTGTTGCCTTCTTGTCTCGGTGACAACCACATTCCTTATTTCTGGGGTGTCACAGGGACAGGAAGTGAGGAAAATCTCCCCAGTGGGGGGGGGGGGGGGTCATAGACAAAAAAAAAAAAGACACTAGAAATTGTAACTTTTCCTCACTCAATTCAAAACTAACAAAAAAAAACGTTGTGAGGGTTTCGGCTTTTCCTCAGAAAGCTGACCCATCCACGTTCCTATAGATGTCTATCTCATGTCTATGAGTGGCCGACGTCTATTTCTTCATGGATGAATAACATCACTCCTCACCTCCCATTTGTTCTCAGTTCCATCGGTCACAGAGAAGACTTTGGTGGATCCGCCGTACTGGAATATCTCCTCCATCTTCTTCTCCTCCGACTTCTTCCCCTATAAATAAATAAATAATACAGATAAGTCTTAACCACCTGAGACCCAGTATACGTCATATGACGTCTTTTTGGTCTCAGGGGTATATCTGAATGATGCCTGTAGCTACAGACATCATTCAGATATTGCCGGTTTCAGCCGGCGATTCCCTGCACCATAAGAACGATCATAGCGGCTGTTCCGCCGCTTGATCGTTCTTACGGGCGGCGGGAGGGGACGCCCCCCCCCCCCTCCCGCCGCCCTCCGGTGCTTCTACCGACTCACCGCTTCCATCGGTGAGTCGGACTCGGGATCCGCCGGCACCGGATGATGCACATAGAGATTTCCGGCGGACCAGATAGTCGCCGGAGTCTCTATGATCGTTCGGAGGCCGGTCGCGATGTTATGACGTCACGCCCGGCCTCTGCATTCAAAAAACGGCGCCGCCTCCGCTGGGAAGCGGTGATCGTTTTTTTTTTTTTTTTTTTTTTGATTTTAGGCTTCCCAGCCTAGAGGTGAGATGTGGGGTCTTATTGACCCCATATCTCACTGTAAATAGGTCCGATCGTGTCATATTCCTATTACAAGGGATGTTTACATTCCTTGTAATAGGAATAAAAGTAATCAAATATTTTTTTTTTTTTTTTAAAGTTGTTGAACTAAAAAAATAAAATAAAATGAACAATAAAAAAAAAAAAAAAAAAATTTAAAGCGCCCTGTCCCCGCGAGCTCGTACGCAGAAGCGAACGCATATGTAAGTCCCGCCCACATATGAAAACGGTGTTCAAACCACACATGTGAGGTATCGCCGCGAACGTTAGAGCGAGAGCAATAATTCTAGCCCTAGACCTCCTCTGTAACTCAAAATATGTAACCAGTAAAAAAATGTTAAAGCGTCGACTATGGGGATTTTTAAATACCAAAGTTTGGCGCCATTCCACAAGTGCATGCAATTTTTAAGCGTGACATGTTGGGTATCTATTTACTCGGCGTATCTTCATCTTTCACATTATGCAAAAAAATTGGGCTAACTTTACTGTTTTGTTTTTTTTTAAAGCAGGAAACTGTTTTTTTTCTGAAAAAAACGCGTTCGAAAAATTGCTGCGCAAATACCGTGCGAGATAAAAAGTTGCAACGACCGCCATTGTATTCTTTAGGGTCTTTGCTAAAAAAACATATATAATGTTTGGGGGTTCTATGTAATTTTCTAGCAAAAAAATTTGGAATTTTACATGTAGGAGAGAAATGTCAGAATTGGCCTGGGTCTCAGGTGGTTAAAGTGGACCTGTCAGATATTTTTTCATTCTATTCTTTTCAAATTTATTCTATTTGAAATAAAAATTTTGGAAGATGGTTATATTCTTGCTATTGTATTCTATTATATTCTATTGTTTTTTTTTTCTATTCTATTCCTTTACATAGTTGGTAAGGTTAAATAAAGACAATAGTGCATCCAGTTCAACCTGTGTGTGTTCGTGTTGATATGAAGTTCCCATATCCCTATATATTGTGTTTGCCAAGATGCACATCCAAGAGTCTGTTAAAACTATCAATACTGGTTGACACCACCTCTAAGTTATGGCCAAATGTAGACTGGATAACCCTTCAAATGATGGCCAAACGTAGACTGGACGACCCCCCTAATGATGGGAACACTTAGATTGGACAACTGTTCAAATATTGATCAAATGTGGACAGGACAACCCTCCAAATAATGGTCAAACATAGACTGGACGACCCTTCAAATGATGACCAAACCTAGACTAGTTAGCCCTCCAAATAATCGATGATGGCCAACTGTAGACTGGACAACCCTTCAAACAAAGAACAAACACGGACTTGATAGCCCTCCAAAATGATGGCCAAACATAGCCTGGCAGCCCTCCAAATGATGGCCAAATGTAGACTGAACAATCCTCCTGAACAATCATGGGCGGCTTTTTAATGAATTGCTGAAAAAGGATATGGTTTCTGTATATTGTGGCATGTCAGGAATGTATTAATGGAGAATTGTAAAAGGACCGACAGGTCCACTTCAAAAACCGTCAACTCTATTCAAGACAAAGACATACATGGCACAGTCCTTTAATATTAAGAAGCTGGAAATTCAGTGAAGTCTTGTGATAGTAAACAGTTGTGTTTGCACATATGGTCAAAGTCTAGTCCAGAGAGATTACATGTTTCAGCCGTTAAGCCTTAGTCATAGGCATGGCACAGAGTCTACTAATGAGCGGATCGGTCTACCACTAATGATCATTAGACATTATAGTTTTACAGAGACCATGTATTACAAACTAGCATGAGGCCGGCCATTGGGGCAGCTACAAAAGGGCCCTCTGGAACTTAGGGGCCCAATTATACTAAATATAGATCTAGTGGATGCTGGGATCCCTCGTGTAGACCTGAACACTGCTTGTTTCTAAGGCCAGAGGAGGCTAATGAAGGCTAATCACGTTTTTTGGTTTGTAAAATCAGTCTATACACAGAAGGACCAAACGAAGACTGGACAAACCCTTCAAACAATGGCCAAACATAGCCTGACAGCCCTCCAAATGATGACCAAACATAGCCTGTGACAGCCCCCAAAATGATGGCCAAACAGACTGGACAACCCTCCAAGTGATGGCCAAACATAGACTGGACAACCCTCCAAATGATGGCCAAACTTAGATTGGACAACCCTCCAAGTGATTGCCAAACATAGACTGGACAACCCTCCAAATGATGGCCAAACATAGACTGGACAACCCTCCAAATGATGGCCAAACTTAGATTGGACAACCCTCCAAGTGGTGGCCAAACATAGACTGGACAACCCTCCAAGTGATGGCCAAACTTAGATTGGACAACCCTCCAAGTGTTGGCCAAACAGACTGGACAACCCTCCAAGTGATGGCCAAACTTAGATTGGACAACCCTCCAAGTGGTGGCCAAACAGACTGGACAACCCTCCAAGTGATGGCCAAACGTATACATCGGAATCTCCAAAAAGTTGTTTCCTAACAAAACGATTCGCACATGTCTAGGGACCACCTGATTGGATGCAAATGATGGTTTAGGTAGACCTACACGTTAGATAGTTTTGCTCAATATACAAGGAGGAGATGTATGGCTGGCTTTAGTCCTACAGTATTCCCAAAAGAAATACTGTGTCTGAAGATTGTTTTCATTAAAGTAGACGGGACACCCCTCATGGGTGGGAGTTTCTCACCTTTTCCGCGCTTTTCTGGTTGACCGGCTCCTGTAAAAGGTGGCATTTACTTTTCTCATTGGTGATGATGTACAAGAAGCTGTCGTCTGGTCGAGGAAAGGTCAGCGACACCGGCTTTTTATTCACCGTTTTATCATCCCGAAGCTCGAAAGTCCAAACCTTCGAATCCATCTATGTACAAGAATGTAGTTGTTAAAAGGACCCTATAGTGGATTGGTATTTGTTTTATTTATTATGGTCAGGGCTAAAAAAAAAAAAAAGTGAATTTTTTTTTTAGAACCTAGATGGTTAAAAAAAATAAAAAAATTATAATTTTTATTTTTATTTAAAAAAAATTATTTTTTAGATCTGACCATAATAAATAAAATAAGAATTAGATTCTAGGTAATTCTGGCTAAAAAAATAAAAATATAAAAAAAAAAGTGAATTTTTGGTTATTTTTTACCATCCACGTAAATCTGAAATATTGCATGAGTGTAACAGTGTAATCTCCGGTTCAGCCAGCAGGTGGCGTGCTTGGCCGCTTTTTTCATTTTCTAGTCTAACCTTACTTCCTCCTCACCTCTGCCCCCTGGTGTTTACAGAATAGGAAACTGACGCCACAACCTGATATTCAAGTCCAGACAAAAGTTTATAGAGTGCCAACGAATCAAACGCATTTCGGGGGGGGGGGGGGGGCTTAAGCCCCCTTCATCGAGGCTTTAAGTGACACAGCAAAACTTTGTGTATGGGCTCAAAAATAAAAGTGTTGTTAGGCCGGTGATATTTGTATAGTTACCTGTCAGCATCTGGTTCTAGCTGCTGCGATTTTTGGGATCACAGGCAGAATCGCAGCGGTCGGTGCCCATCATCCCAAATCGGGAGATGTCAACGGGGCTCAGTAGCTCAAGCTACTCAAATGTAGTCATTTACTTATTTGATAGGTGTGTGAGGGTTCAGTCACACCAAGGCCCCATTCACATATGGCGCAGTGGGAACGAGTTCCTGCTCACGATTTTTGCTGAGGCCCCCTTCACATTATGGCGTAACAGGAATAAGCGCTCCCCAAACACGTTTTTGGCATCACGAGTTTCACACAATTCTGCGTGCTGTATAGGCAGCCCATTCTCTTCACATTTGCCACCCAAAAAAAAAGACCCCTCTTCTTTTTGGGCGTCAAGCTTTATCTGATTTGTCAACGCCCGGTTCGCCGCGTGATCCTGCCACGCGTCAATCGCAGAAGAATCGCATCATGTTTGGAGTGCCATTGCAAGGATAACGACACCCAAATGCTTGCAGCCTGTTGTGCTGCGATTTCCATGTGATTTGGAATGGCGATCTCAAATCGCGAGATGTGAACGGGGGAAAATCTCACATGATTTTGCGTGTCGTGCGTAGAGCAGCCCGTTCACTTCAATGAGCCACCCTGTGTGCGTTTGTCACCCAAAAGAAGCTCCTGGTCCTTTTTGGACGCCAAGCTTTGATGCGATTTTTTTAAACACGTCTTTTTTGTTGCGCAACAACCGCAGCAAGATCGCATCGCACCGCGTTTGGGGTGCCATTAAGACTAATGATAACCAAACGAGCATCATGAGTTTTGTTGTGGTTTGGAATCGCGGGCAGAATCGCAGCAACTCCGATTCGGCAAGTGTGAATGCAGCCTAAGGCAGTGCACTAAGAATCCTTTGTCTTTTATCCTGAACCCCCCTATCCCCCTCCTTACCTACACCCCTGTATTTTAACTTGCTAGTCCCTGGTGTGGCGGCTGAATTCGTTTTTTTTTGTTCAGGTGTCTTTAGCTTATCACCTTGCAATCCTGCAAATAACACACTTCCTGTCTCTGGGTGGCTATGTCACTGCCTTCTTTCCACTTCCTGTCGTGTCTCTGGAACAGGAAGTGAAGAATAATCCCCCTAATGGGGCACAGACAGCAAAAGACTGTTGGGGGGGGGGGGGAGTTTTGGTTTAACCCTAACTGGATATCCAGTATGGCAGTCAGCACTAGCTGCTGCACTGCAAATGCTCCGGGACCCCCCTATCACCCTCCTTACCTACACCCCTGTAAATTACTAGTCCTTGGTGTGGTGGCTGAATTCATTTTTTTATTTTTTTTTACAGGTGTCTTTAGCTTATCACCTGGCAATCCTGAAAATAACACACTTCCTGCCTCTGGGTGGCTATGTCACTCCTCGACTGTATCACCACTGCCTTCTTTCCACTTCCTGTCGTGTCTCTGGAACAGGAAGTGAAGAATAATCCCCCTAATGGGGCACAGACAGCAAAAGACTGTTGGGGGGGGGGAGTTTTGGTTTAACCCTAACTGTATATCCAGTGTGGCAGCCATCACTAGCTGCTGCACTGCAAATGCTCCGGGGACCCCCCCCCCCTATCCCCCTCCTTACCTACACCCCTGTAAATTACTAGTCCTTGGTGTGGTGGCTGAATTCATTTTTTTATTTTTTTTTCAGGTGTCTTTAGCTTATCACCTTGCAATCCTGCAAATAACTCACTTCCTAACTCTGGGTGGCTATGTCACTCCTCGACTGTATAACCACTGCCTTCTTTCCACTTCCTGTCGTGTCTCTGGAACAGGACGTGAAGAATAATCTCCCTAATGGGGCACAGACAGCAAAAGACGGTTGTGGGGGGGGGGGGGGTGTTTTGGTTTAACCCTAACTGGATATCCAGTGCGGCAGTCATCACTAGCTGTTGCACTGCAAATGCTCTTGGAACCCCCTATCCCCCCCTCCCCTATAACCAAACGTGCATCATGAGTTTTGTTGTGGTTTGGAATCGCAGGCAGAATCGCAGCAACTCAGATTCGGCAAGTGTGAATGCAGCCTAAGGCAGTTGCCTCTTTAGATCACCCATAGTGGGCTTTCAGAAAGGGATACGTAATTCTAATGGGTGATTTTAATTTCATTATGGATCCTAGTTTGGATAGTACGTCCGGTGGCCAGGGGACAAGAAATGAACAGTTATCCTCGATAAAAAATGATCTATATAATAAACAACTGATGGACGTGTGGAGGGTTCAGCACCCCCAAACCAGGGACTATACGTTTTTCTCCCCTGTCCATGGGACGTACACCAGACTGGATCATATATTCGTAGAACATGGAATCTTAGACAGGGTCGTACAAACAAAAATAGAGACAATTACGCTTTCCGACCACGCACCAGCCTCCGTGACCCTGGCAGTTCCTGAATATAAACCCCCATCGTGCGGGTGGAAATTAAAAGAGGAGCTACTGCGAGATGGGGAAGTGGTGGAGAGCGTAAAAAGAGAATTGGAAGTATTTTTTACTAACAATGATAACGGGGAAGTGAATGGAGCCAACTTATGGGAAGCACACAAAGCATTTATCAGAGGCATATTGATAGGTAAAGCTGCGTGGCTGGAAAAAGAGAGGAGGAGGAAAGTTCAGGAATTGACAAATGACTTATACTCCTTGGAACAAAAACATAAGGCAGCCTCGGCCCACAACAGGGAAATATTCCAAGATCTAATAGCAAAGAGGGAAGAACTTAAAGACTGTTTAGAATACGAAGCAAAGCAGAACTACAACAGGGCAATAAAAGAACGGTACATCTGGGGGGATAAACCCAGTAAACACCTGGCGAGAATAGTCCAAAAACAAAAAACAAAAAATTATATAGAAAAAATCCAAGCCAAAAACGGGGAGTTTAAATATGTCTCCCAGGATATTGCTGCATCCTTTAGAGAGTACTATCAAGAGCTGTATTCTGTAGAACATAAGGAGGCGAAAAAGGGGGACCAATTAAAAAAAAATAAAAAAACTTTAGACTTTCTCAGGGGAGCCGGGTTGGAATCTCTGGGTCAGGAGGAGAGAGAGGCTCTGGAACAGCCAATCTCGGAGGCAGAAATTTTGCGGGCCCTGAAGAACTCCTCTATAGGGAAAAGCCCGGGCCCAGATGGTTTCTCCATCTCCTACTACAAAACCTTTAAGGAGATCCTGATCCCTAGACTACAACAATATATGAACGGGCTGGGTATAGAATATGCCATGGGAGAAGCCTCCCTGCTAGCAACCATAACGGTACTCCCTAAAGAAGGGAAGGATGGATCTAAATGTTCTAATTACAGGCCTATCTCTTTGCTGAACGCAGACACTAAGTTGTATGCAAAAATCTTGGCTGAGAGAGTGAAAGGGCATCTCGAGACATTGATCCATCCGGACCAAGTAGGCTTCGTCCCAGGTAGGGAAGGGAGGGACAATGGAGTCCGGACTCTATTGGCACTCCAGAGGATGAGGGACCAACGGACCCCCAGTCTGCTCTTGTCCATAGATGCAGAAAAAGCATTTGACAGGGTGGACTGGGGGTTCATGTTTGGTACCTTAGAGAACATGGGGTTTGGCCCGAGATTCCTTAGTCGTATCAAAGCCCTATATGGGCGCCCAAAGGCAAATATCAAAGTAAATGGAGTCCTATCTGCACCCTTTGAGATGAGGAATGGGACGAGGCAGGGCTGTCCCCTGTCCCCTCTGCTTTTCGTCTTGACCCTAGAGCCTTTATTGTCATCAATAAGAAAAAATCCAGACATAGAGGGATGTAAAGATGAGGGGGAGCCCCATAAGTTGGCTGCTTTCGCAGATGACATTCTATTTTATGTAAGCAACCCCCGGAAGACGATGCCCATTCTCTTGGAAACCCTTAAAACATATGGAGCCCTGTCAAACTTCCGTGTTAATCCAACAAAATCTCATATATTAAATATCAATGTAAATAAAAACGAGCAGCAGATGTTAAAGAAAGCATATAAATTTGAGTGGAAGAAGCAAATAAAATATTTAGGTATTGAACTAGCCAACTCAACCGAAAAATTATACAGAATTAATTACCTCCCCTTGTTAGATGCAGTGAAAAAAAAATGCAAGGAATATATCAATAGGCCCATGTCCTGGATTGGACGAATAAATACAGTAAAAATGATGATACTCCCTGTAATAACATACAAGCTTCAGATGCTCCCTCTCCCTCTACCTCTCCAATACTTGAGGAAGCTCAACTCAATCCTGATGAATTTTGTATGGAAAAGTAAGAAACACCGCACGTCGCTGAAACTTCTGAAACAGGGTAAGAATCAGGGGGGATTGGCGGTCCCCGATATAATTAGTTATTATCACGCAATCGCACTAATTAGAATTCCAGAATGGGGAAAAATTAACTCAAATAAAAGATGGGTTCACTTGGAAAAGGCACTAAGTAAGGCTCACTTAGGAAGGATTATCTGGAACCCTCCAGGGTTTAGAGCACTAGATGACCACACACATACTATCACACGTCACACGTTTAAAATTTGGGACAAAGTACACAAGCAGTTGAACGGTAATTACAACTCACCTTTATTAGCACTTAAGGAAAATGACTATTTCCCCCCTGGGAAAAAAGAGATAGGAGGGAATTGGATAATCAAAGAGGAAACACAATTAGGGGATGTAATATATGCAGGGCAACTATTGGCACTAAATGAATTAAAAAAAAAAGCGGATATACTTAAAATCGATGAGTGGCGGTACCTCCAGCTACGCCAGTTCGTGAAAAAACTCCCACAACCAATTAGGTCTCGAGGAGATCTGACAAAGATAGAGCAAATATGTACAGCAGAAAACACCAAAAAGTCTATATCAAAAATATATAAGTTGTTGATCGAGACGGATAGGCTGGAGGTCCCCCCCTTCATCGAAAAATGGGAGAGAGAACTTGGGACACAGATAAACACGGGGATGGTGAAAAAAATATTGAAGCTTACACACAGCACGTCAGTAGATATGCGAACGGCGGAAATGAACTATAAATGTTTAGTTAGGTGGTACACGACCCCCGACATAACAAACAAATTTCAGGAGGGGAGATCTCCCAACTGTTGGAGAGGATGCAATACGAGAGGAAACATGGGTCACCTATGGTGGGATTGTCAGAAAATACAAAAATATTGGGATGAGGTCCTGAGGTACATTAAAGAAATCACCCAAATAGAAGTAAAAAAAAATCCATGGGAGGTCTTGATGCATGCAACAGAAGAGGGATTGAGGCAATATAGGAGCACATTGGTTCCACATCTGCTTAACGCCGCAAAAAGACTAATCCCAAGGAAGTGGCAAGAACAGGAAAGCCCCTCTATAGGGGAATGGATGGTTGAAGTTGAGATGACCTATAGGCTTGAGTGCCTGAAAGAGAATCTCGAGGAGGACACTCAGCCTAAAGGGAAGTGGGAATGCTGGGAAAAATTTAAAAGATCGTGGAGCTATGCGGAGTCGCTACAATCATAGGGAGATGCAAAATGGAGAGGGCAGCGATGAGAGGTGGGGTTCTGGGGGGGGGGGAGGATAAAATATAATAAAAAAAAAAAAAAAAAAAAAAAAAAAAAAAGGGGACTTAAATAATAGCCGTCGAACAAAAATAGGAAGGGGGAATAAGAGAAAGTTTAAAGATTTAAAAAGATTAAGCTCCTATGATGATAAGTCTTGATGGGACAGAGGTTAAGACCTCACTGACATAGTCCTACTTTAAAGATTCCTCTGAGGCGCAAAAAGCAAAAAAAAAAAAAAAAAAAGAAAATAAAAAAGAAAAAAAAAAAAAAAAAAAAAAAAAAAAAAAAAAAAAAAAAAAAAAGATCACCCATAGTGCACTGGGAATCCTTTGTCTTTTATTCTGAACCCCCCCTATCCCCCTCCTTACCTACACCCCTGTATTTTAACTTACTAGTCCCTGGTGTGGCGGCTGCATTCATTTTTTTTTTTCCAGGTGTCTTTAGCTTATCTAATAGCAATCCTGCATATAACACACTTCCTCTCTCTGGGTGGCTACGTCACTCTCCCACCATATCTACGGAGGGAGCCATGGCGGTCACCCTAGGGCCAGTGATGGCGAACCTTGGCACCCCCAGATGTTTTGGAACTACATTAACCATGATGCTCCACTACACTGCAGAGCGCATGAGCATCATGGGAAATGTAGTTCCAAAACATCTGGCGCGCCAAGGTTCGCCATCCCTGCCCTAGGCTGCTCCCCTGATATGGACTACAAACACGTCTCTGTATCTCTTCATTACATGGACGGTCAGGGCAGTTGGTAGATAACAGAAGATCGCTACAGATATTCTTTAGTGCAGCTCGCAGGAAGTGATGCAGCATTTCTGGCAGGATCAAGGAGTATTTCTAAAGAGGTTCCTAGTTCGGATCAAGAAAACGAATGCAGCCACCACATCTCAGGACTGTAACGTGGGTTTCATTTTCCTTTAACCGCTTCCCGACCGCCTCACGCAGATATACTGCGGCAGAATGGTACGGGCAGGCAAAATCACGTACGTGGCCCTTTAATTGCCTGCCCGTGGGTCGCGCGCTCGCTACCCGGTCGGGAGCTCCGCGGCCGTGGGATCAGCGGACCCGATCGCCGCTGGTGTCCCGCGATCGGGTCACAGAGCTGAAGAACGGGGAGAGGTCTGTGTAAACAAACCTCTCCCCGCGCTTCCTACACTGCCTGTCACTGATCGGCTGTTCCCTGTCATCGGGAAAGCCGATCAATGATGTCAGACGTCAGCCCCGCCCCCTAATGTAAAAAAAAAAACCACACGTCACAGCCCATAACCCCTCCCCCTAGTGGTTAACTCTTTCACTGCATGTGTCATTTATACAGGAATCAGTGCATTTAAATAGCATTGATTGCTGTATAAATGACAATGGTCCCAAAAATGTGTCAAAAATGTCCGATGTGTCCGCCATAATGTCGCAGTCACAATAAAAATCGCTGATCGCCGCCTAGTAAAAAAAAAAAAATCGAATAAAAATGCTATAAAACTATACCCTATTTTGTAAACGCTATAACTTTTGCGCAAACCAATCAATAATCGCTAATTGCGATTTTTTTTTTACCAAAAATATGTAGAAGAATACGTATCGGCCTAAACTGAGGGAAAAAAACGTTTTTTTATATATTTTTTGGGGATATTTATTATAGCAAAAAGCAAAAAATATTGCATTGTTTTCAAAATTGTCGCTCTATTTTTGTTTATAGCTCAAAAAATAAAGTCTGCAGGGGCGATCAAATACCAAAAGAAAGCTCTATTTGTGGGAAGGACGTCAATTTTGTTTGGGAGCCACGTGGCGCGCAATTGTCAGTTAAAGCGACGGTGCCGAATCGCAAAAAGGGGCCTGGTCCTTTGGCTCCAATTGGTCCGGGGCTGAAGTGGTTAAATCCCCCCTCCAATGCAATGGTTTGGCCCATGGTATTAATAAAAGGAACTTATCGGGGGGTCACTAAAGTCGTCAAAAAGGGGGATAAAAACAACACCTATCCCAGCCCCGCCCCTCATAGTCCTTCTCTGCTGATCTGCTGAGGGAAGTAACCCCTGACCCCCACTCCCCCACCAATCAATAACCAATAATCACCTTCCCTTTCACTCCGGGGGAAGAAGTTATAATGAAGAATATAAAATGAATTTGGATTCGAAGTTCAGACTTACTGTTATTCTCGATGGCGACCTGCAAAACTGAAAGCAAAGTACAAGTCGTAGAGCTTTCAGTTTTGATTCTCCAGCTTTGAAAGGCGACACGCCCCATTTCTGGGTGGGAGCAGGAAGACAGCGGCGTACAGGTCGGCTGCCTCCAACTAAAGAGGACCTGCCCTTAAAGTCACACCATTTTCATGACCCATACACATCCGCCATGAAGACCAGCCTTTTTATGTTTACAAGTTTAAATCAGTATTTTTTTGCTAGAAAGTTAGTTATACACCCCAAACATTATACTTGTTTTTTTTGTTTTTTTTTTAGGAGACGCTAGGGCAGTGATGGCGAACCTTTTTGAGACCGAGTGCCCAAACTGAAATAAATACATTGGTTTTGTGTTGCAAAGTGCCAACACGGCAATTTGCAAGAGAGCAAGGGAGAAAGAGGGGGGGGGCAAAGAGAGAGAGGGGGGGGGGCAGAGAGGGGGGGACAGAGAGAGAGAGAGGGGGGGCAGAGATATGCTGAAAGAGAGGGAACAGAGAGAGGGAGGGGGGCTGAGAGAGAGGGAGGGGGACAGAGAGAGAGAGGGATGGGGGACAGAGAGAGAGGGATGGGGGACAGAGAGAGAGGGATGGGGGACAGAGAGAGAGGGATGGGGGACAGAGAGAGAGGGATGGGGGACAGAGAGAGAGGGATGGGGGACAGAGAGAGAGGGATGGGGGACAGAGAGAGAGGGATGGGGGACAGAGAGAGAGGGATGGGGGACAGAGAGAGAGAGGGATGGGGGACAGAGAGAGAGGGATGGGGGACAGAGAGAGAGAGAGGGATGGGGGACAGAGAGAGGGAGGGGGACAGAGAGAGGGAGGGGGGCTGAGAGAGAGGAGAGGGGGGCTGAGAGAGAGGGAGGGGGGCTGAGAGGGAGGGGGGCTGAGAGAGAGAAGGGGGTGTTAGAGGGATGCTGAGAGAGGGGGAACAGAGAGAGGGAGGGGGGGGGGCTGAGAGAGAGGGAGAGGGGCTAAGAGAGAGGGGTGTGAAAGAGATGCTGAGAGGGAGGTGAGCTGAGAGAGAGGGGGAACAGAGAGAGGGGGGGTGAGAGATATGCTGAAAGAGAGAGGGAACAGAGAGAGGGAGGGGGCTGAGAGAGAGAGAGGGGGGCTGAGAGAGAGGGAGAGAGGGAGAGAGAGAGAGGGAGGAGAGCTGAGAGAGAGAGAGTGAGAGAGAGAAGCTGAGAGAGAGAGAGGAGAGAGAGAGGGAGGGGGAAAGAGAGAAAGAGAGAGAGGGACAGAGAGAGGTGAGCTGAGAGAGAGGGGGAACAAAGAGGGGGGGGGACACAAAAAGGGGGGGCTGAAAGAGAGGGATGGGGGCTGAGAGGAGAGAGAGACCTCTAGCTCTGTCCTGGACCCTCTCGTGTGCCCACAGAGATGGCTCTGCGTGCCAGCTGTGGCACGCGTGCCATAGGTTTGCCATCACTGCGCTAGGGAATAAAATGGTGGTCGTTGCCATTTATGTAACACGGTATTTGCGCAGCGGTTTTTCAAACGCAACATTTTGGGAAAAAAACGCATAACCCAATTTTGTAACACATAAAAGATGATGTTACCCCGAGTAAATAGAAACCCAACAAATCACGCTTTAAAATTGCGCACGCTCGTGGAACGGCGGTACTTAAAAATCTCCTTAGGCGACGCTGTAAACGCCTTTACAGGTCACCCGTTTAGAGTAAGGCTCCGTTCACACCTGAGTGCGCCACGATTTTGCCACGATTGCAGCTCGATTTACTTCGCAACAGCCGCGGCAAAATCGCGGAGCGATTGGGATGCCATTAGAAGCAACTGGCATCGCAATCGCGTCCCGTCTGAATGAGTTAGGCTGCATTCACACACGATCGCAGGCGGGATCATCGCGATTCTGTCCCGCAGGTTTCAAATGGCTGCAAAACGCGGGACGCGATCCCATTGCTTCTAATGGCACCTCAAATCGCATTGGGATTGTTGGGCGGTGAATTACGCTGCAATCATGGCAAAATTGGGGGTTGCATTCCAGAAGTAAATTCCGCCCGCAATCAGGTGTGAACAAAGCCTTATTCTAAAACAGGTAACCTGTCACGCTGTGTATCGTGCTGTAATCGCAACGCATGACACTTGTCGCAAAAAAAAAAAAAAAAAAAAAAAAAATTATTTTGGGCAACAATCATGGCAAAGTCGTGGCGCGATTGGGGTGCCAACTTACAGCATCGCAATCACATCCCCGCGTTTTGCAGCCATTTGAAATTGCAGGGCGGAATCATGGCAATTCTGTCTGCGATCATGTGCGAATGCAGCCTTGGGTGGGGGGGGGGGGGGGGGGAATGGGAAAATGTTTATATCTGCCTGCAGCAGACTGACATCATCTCAGCCTAGGTGGAGTCACTGACTGGAGCTCAAACGTGGCTTTTCAAAGGATAAAATAGGGGAGATTTTTTATTTTTTTTTGAAAAACAGCTTTACATGATTGACCTGTAATGAAAGATGTCGCACTGTGTGCAGGCTAGGCTATTGGATTGTGAGGAAATCTTCACTGCAGGGCTGCTGCTGAACGGCACTGCAGGGCTGCCCAGTCTTCTTGTTCCTGCTGCTGAACGGCTCTGCAGGGCTGCCTGTCCTCTTCCTGCTGCTGAACGGCTCCGCAGGGCTGCCTGTCCTCTTCCTGCTGCTGAACGGCTCCGCAGGGCTGCCTGTCCTCTTCCTGCTGCTGAACGGCTCTGCAGGGCTGCCCTGTCCTCTTGCTGCTGAATGAACGGCACTGCAAGGCTGCCCTGTCCTCTTGCTGCTGCTGAACAAACGGCACTGCAGGGCTGCCCTGTCCTCTTGCTGCTGCTGAACGAACGGCACTGCAGGGCTGCCCTGTCCTCTTGCTGCTGCTGAACAAACGGCACTGCAGGGCTGCCCTGTCCTCTTGCTGCTGCTGAACAAACGGCACTGCAGGGCTGCCCTGTCCTCTTGCTGCTGCTGAACAAACGGCACTGCTGGGCTGCCCTGTCCTCTTGCTGCTGCTGAACGAACGGCACTGCAGGGCTGCCCTGTCCTCTTCCTACTGCTGAACGTCACTGCAGGGCTGCCCTGTCCTCTTGCTGCTGCTGAACGAACGGCACTGCAGGACTGCCCTGTCCTCTTGCTGCTGCTGAACGAACGGCACTGCAGGGCTGCCCTGTCTTCTTCCTGCTGCTGAACGGCACTGCAGGGCTGCCCTGTCCTCTTCCTGCTGCTGAACGGCACTGCAGGGCTGCCCTGTCCTCTTCCTGCTGCTGAACGGCACTGCAGGGCTGCCCTGTCCTCTTCCTGCTGCTGAACGGCTCTGCAGGGCTGCCCTGTCCTCTCCCTGCTGCTGAACGGCTCTGCAGGGCTGCCCTGTCCTCTTCCTGCTGCTGAACGGCTCTGCAGGGCTTCCCTGTCCTCTCCCTGCTGCTGAACGGCTCTGCAGGGCTGCCCTGTCCTCTTCCTGCTGCTGAACGGCACTGAAGGGCTGCCTGCCCTCTTCCTTCTGCTGAACTTCTGGCACCGTTGGTCCTTTAACAGCTTCAGCTCTCTGGGC
The DNA here is from genome assembly GCA_028564925.1 of Lithobates sylvaticus. Taxonomy (NCBI): domain Eukaryota; kingdom Metazoa; phylum Chordata; class Amphibia; order Anura; family Ranidae; genus Lithobates; species Lithobates sylvaticus. The sequence goes on from CM053038.1 coordinate 29,300,145, forward strand.
TCAGCTGCACTAAAGATGAGGGACATGGGAACACACCCCTCCTCTCTCCTCCATTCAGAAAACTTCCATCACTGATTGCACTGCCTGTAAGACAATCTATGAATAGGGGGGGGGGGGGGGGGGGGGGGGGGGGAAGACTCCAGTGACTGACCAGACTCTCCTCCTCCTACAGGCAGTAAAGAAAGTGGAAGAATTTTCTCAATGGAGAAGACAGAAGGGGGTGTGCCCTTATCGGATCATCTTTAGTGCAGCTGAGCCCAGAGACATGAAGCTGTTATCCCCCACAGTGCTGCAAGTTCAGCAGCAGGAAGAGGACAGGGCAACCCTGCAACGGCGTTCAGCAGCAGGAAGAAGACAGGGCAACCCTGCAACTGTGTTCAGCAGCAGGAAGAAGACAGGGCAACCCTGCAACGGAGTTCAGCAGCAGGAAGAAGACAGGGCAACCCTGCAACAGTGTTCAGCAGCAGGAAGACAGGGCAACCCTGCAACGGCGTTCAGCAGCAGGAAGACAGGGCAACCCTGCAAAGGTGTTCAGCAGCAGGAAGAGAACAGGGCAGCCCTGCAACGGTGTTCAGCAGCAGGAAGAAGAAAGGGCAGCCCTGCAACGGTGTTCAGCAGCAGGAAGACAGGGCGACCCTGCAACGGCATTAAGCAGCAAGCAGAGAACAGGGCAACCCTGCAACGGCGTTCAGCAGCAGGAAGAAGACAGGGCAGCCCTGCAACGGCGTTCAGCAGCAGGAAGAAGACAGGGCAGCCCTGCAACGGCGTTCAGCAGCAGGAAGAAGACAGGGCAGCCCTGCAACGGCGTTCAGCAGCAGGAAGAAGACAGGGCAGCCCTGCAACGGCGTTCAGCAGCAGGTAGACAGGCCAACCCTGCAACGGTGTTCAGCAGCAGAAAGACAGGCCAACCCTGCAACGGTGTTCAGCAGCAGAAAGACAGGCCAACCCTGCAACGGTGTTCAGCAGCAGGTAGACAGGCCAACCCTGCAACGGTGTTCAGCAGCAGAAAGACAGGCCAACCCTGCAACGGCGTTCAGCAGTAGGAAGAAGACAGGGCAACCCTGCAACGGCGTTCAGCAGCAGGAAGAGGACAGGGCAGCCCTGCACATTAGAGGATGTTTCTACTGAATCCAGCAGCCTGCACATCATAGGACACATGGTATTACAAGTAAGGAATGAATGGAACTAGATCTGTTTAGCTAAACTTCATCTTTAAATTTTGGATGGCAAAAGTATAAAAAATGTCAGGTTTTATGGACTAGATTAAAAACGCAGGCACCTATGCGGACTAACCTGTGTAAGAAAGATGTGTACACTTACCTATTTTCAGCCCATTCTAGTTGTCATGTGACCTGGTTCCCCTGCGTCCGCAGGAGAGAGCGCCGACAATGGCTACTAAAGCCTGAAGCGATAGGCTCCTATGGCTCCCCTTTGTCAGTGCTCCCTCCTCTCCCCTGCAGCCGCTGATGACTGACACAGGGGAGCCGGATCAGGTGACCAGACCGAAGCGAGCTGAAAATAGTTCAGTATATGCATCCCGGAATTACTTTAACCAGTTCCTGGCTGGGCAGGACTTTCCTCTTCCTGGGTGGACGTCATATGACGGTCCCCCTCAATCTCCGCTTGTGTGCGCACAGTGCGACGATCGGTGGTGAGCTGTGCCCCCTGCATCACTGAACAGAGCAAAGAGCCAATGACAGCGGCTCTTTACCACGTGATCACTGTGTCCAATTACAGCCAATCACCAGTGTAAACAAACACTGGCAACTCTGTTCCCGGATTCTCCTTCCACAGGATCGGCGTGCGAGGAGAATTCGGAAACAGAGTTGCCGTTTTAACCTCTTCTTTACTGTGAACACAGCCCTGATATAAAGTGTACCTGTCACAGCCACCATCAGTGCAGCCTATCACTGTACCCACAGCCGCCATCAGTGTACCCGTCAAAGCCGCCATCAGTGCAGCCTATCAGTGTAGCTGTCACAGGCTGCAGTGATGGCGGCTGTGACAGCTACACTGATAGGCTGCACTGATGGCAACTGTGACAGCTTTACTGATGGGCTGCACTAATGGCGGCTGTGACAGCTACACTGATGGCAACTGTGACAGCTTTACTGATGGGCTGCACTAATGGCGGCTGTGACAGCTACACTGATAGGCTGCACTGATGGTGGCCATCAGTGTAGCCGTCACAGCCGCCATCAGTGTAGCCGTCACAGCCGCCATCAGTGTAGCCGTCACAGCCGCCATCAGTGTAGCCGTCACAGCCGCCATCAGTGTAGCCGTCACAGCCGCCATCAGTTCAGCCTATCAGAGTAGCTGTCACAGGCTGCAGTGATGGTGGCTGTGACAGCTACACTGATAGGCTGCACTGATGGCAACTGTGACAGCTTTACTGATGGGCTGAACTGATGGTGGCTGTGACGGATACACTGATAGGCTGCACTGATTGCGGCTGTGACAGCTACACTGATAGGCTGCACTGATTGCAGCTGTGACAGCTACACTGATAGCCACCATCAGTGCAGCCTATCAGTGTACCCGTCACAGGCGCCATCAGTGCGCCTGTCACAGGCGCCATCAGTGCAGCCTATCAGTGTACATCGTAGTGTAAATTTTTTGTCCTAAATTCAAAATAAAAATTATTTGTCATAATAGAAACTAAAAATAAAAAACCCAGTGGCGATTAAACACCACCAAAAGCTCTATTGGTAATTGTCATTTACAGTGGGATAGTGCCGAAAGCTGAAAATTGGCCTGGGCAGGAAGGGGGTAAAACTGAAGAGGCTCTATATACCTTCCCTACTCCGCCCCACAACCAAAGAAAGAGTCCCACATGGAAAACATAAAGAGAGTGAGACACAAGATTTCAATTTAGGATGATTTTTATTTCACTTGCAATAATGAAACAGAACATGAGAAGATATTCCGAGCCGTGTCCTGTGTGGTCCTGTTGGGTGATCATCGCCACCAAATGGTAGAAAAGACACGAGAAGCTCCGTGCTGAGCTGGAACAAAACTACTATAAGAACAGTTATATATAAGGAGGGGGGTGGAGATCCTAACGGAACTGGAGGGGGCTGATCCGCAGACCAATCACATCTTTTCCAATTTCCGTCACCTGCAAAATAAAACATAAAAAAGTAATATTATATAATAATGTGTGTGGAATAAAAGCAGGCTGCAGCAAAACATCTTGATTATTAAATAAGATAAAATGTGTTACATTGTATCCTCAAACAATGAGCATTAGATACTTTACACTAAAACAGGGTGCGGGAAACCCGCGTTCTCGTGTGGTTAGTAACACTTTAAAGCGTTTGTTAACCCCACCCCCCCCCAAAAAAAAACAGATCCTGTGTCTTTTTTTATATATATTATTATTATTATTAATAATAATAATAATAATATATAAATAATCGTAATAATAATAATGTATAAATAATAATAATAATAATGTATAAATATATAAATAATATATAAATATTAATAAAAATAATAATAATAATATATAAATAATAATATATAAATAATAATAATATATAAATAATCGTAATAATAATGTATAAATAATAATAATAATAATAATAAATAATACTAATAATAAATAATAATAATATATAAATAATACCAATATATAAATAATACCAATATATAAATAATAATAATATATAAATAATCGTAATAATAATAATAATGTATAAATAATAATAATAATAAATAATATTAATAATAATAATAAATAATAATAAATATAAATAATAATATATAAATAATCATAATAATAAAAAATTAATATTAATATTAATAATAATAATATATAAATAATAATAATATATAAATAATAATAATAATAATAATAATAATAATAATAATAAAAAAGGCACTGAGCCCAAACCAATAGCTAGGCTAACTCCATAGTGTTATCAGAAAATGTAATTGAGCTCAGATCATAGGGCATAAATAGTTGCCATCATCCCTGAGATAAGTAAAAATACAGAAATACCTCTGAGGAGTGGGATTTTTAAGGCAACACATACTAATTTTTAGAAAAATATAAATGTATTCATAGTGTCAAAATATCAAAAAATACACATTGTACGACATAAGTCAAATAGGACAGTCGTTGTTGTTTAAAACCAAACATTATAGATGATACAGATGGTAGTGCTTGTGATATTTCCAACGCGTTTCAAAAGGCCAACACTTTGCCACTCTTCATCAGGGAAAATTATATCACTGTCTATAAAGTACGCGTTGGAAATATCACAAGCACTACCATCTGTATCATCTATAATGTTTAGTTTTAAACAACGACTGTCCTATTTGACTTATGTCGTACAATGTGTATTTTTTGATATTTTGACACTATGAATACATTTATATTTTTCTAAAAATTAGTATGTGTTGCCTTTAAAAATCCCACTCCTCAGAGCTATTTCTGTATTTTAACTCCATAGTGTTATCATGCTGAATGTTGCTGGGGGGAGAACAATAATAAAACTCCAGATGGGTGAAGACCCCTCAGGGTGGCAGTCAGTGACCTACACCTACCACCCCCGTGAGGCAGAAAATCCAACTTTCCTTCCCGGGATTGTTCCGTCACGGCATAGAGAAAAGGTAATTGTGATAAATCGTCATCCGTTCACTTACCGTGGAGACTCTGCAAATCTGTCCTTTGTACTCCGGGCTGTAGCAGGCGCCGCTGAGCGGGCATTTCTCCACCGGCTTCCCTCGGTAGATGGGCTTGTAGGAGGCGGCACAGATGTCGAAGGGGTTGTGCATGTCGTAGTTGAGCTGGTA
>CM053038.1:29309944-29397444 GCA_028564925.1 Lithobates sylvaticus
TGCAAGGAGGAACATACAAAAAGGTCACAGCGATACCAACACCTCCCCCTGGTGGTGGGTATTAAAGTTTATGTAAACCAGGGGTAGGCAAACGGGGGGAACGCCAACTGTTGTGGAACTACATTTCCCATGAGGCATTTCCCATGAGGCAATTACTCCCAGAGGCATGATGGGACTTGTAGTTGTGCAAAAGCTGGAGGGCCCCAGGTTGCCTACCCCCTGATGTAAACCATAGCAATCAACTCTTATATGCTCTTTTCTTCCCCACAGGCCATTCTACCTGAAGGTTTAAAAGGCGATTTGGCTAAATCTACAGAAGAAACACCAAAGGCAGCGCCCTGTGCCTACCTGCGCTCCACTGGCTTCTCCCCCAGAGCCAGCATCTGGGAAGTCCTCCATACTGCCCCCTCCCCGCAACCTCCAGATCCCCAGTAACTCAAATAAGTTTTTGCTGTAGCACCCAGAAAACACTCCGGCCCTCCCTTTCCGACCCGAAACGCGTCCCCGGTGCCTGGTGATTGAGTCAACCCCTTACAGAAATGACGCCCGGTGACCTCCAGTCAAGTGGCATCATTTCTGGCCAAAAGGAACGCTCCTCCCGCCTACAGCCAATGCTGCCGGGAGGATGTTGCACAGCCGCTCACGTCCCTCGCCAGGCTCTGGAAGGAGGCAGGAGCGGGTCTCCTCCTACCAGCCTGCCAAAAACGGATCGCCGCAGCCGCAACTGTGACCTCCACCACCAACTGATGCCGGAAATTTTGCAAACCGGTAATTTTTCTATTTCACTGATGGGTGCTGATGAGGCTGCACCGATGAGGAGGCGATGAGGCTGCACCGATGAGGAGGCAATGAAGGGCACCGATGTGGTGGCAATGAAGGGCACCGATGTGGTGGCAATGAAGGGCACCGATGTGGTGGCAATGAAGGGCACCGATGTGGTGGCAATGAAGGGCACCGATGTGGTGGCAATGAAGGGCACCGATGTGGTGGCAATGAAGGGCACCGATGTGGTGGCAATGAAGGGCACCGATGAGGAGGCAATGAAGGGCACCGATGTGGAGGCAATGAAGGGCACCGATGTGGAGGCAATGAAGGGCACCGATGTGGAGGCAATGAAGGGCACCGATGTGGAGGCAATGAAGGGCACCGATGTGGAGGCAATGAAGGGCACCGATGTGGAGGCAATGAAGGGCACCGATGTGGAGGCAATGAAGGGCACCGATGAGGAGGCAATGAAGGGCACCGATGAGGAGGCAATGAAGGGCACCGATGAGGAGGCAATGAAGGGCACCGATGAGGAGGCAATGAAGGGCACCGATGAGGAGGCAATGAAGGGCACCGATGAGGAGGCAATGAAGGGCACCGATGAGGAGGCAATGAAGGGCACCGATGAGGAGGCAATGAAGGGCACCGATGAGGAGGCAATGAAGGGCACCGATGAGGAGGCAATGAAGGGCACCGATGAGGAGGCAATGAAGGGCACCGATGAGGAGGCAATGAAGGGCACCGATGAGGAGGCAATGAAGGGCACCGATGAGGAGGCAATGAAGGGCACCGATGAGGAGGCAATGAAGGGCACCGATGAGGAGGCAATGAAGGGCACCGATGAGGAGGCAATGAAGGGCACCGATGAGGAGGCAATGAAGGGCACCGATGAGGAGGCAATGAAGGGCACCGATGAGGAGGCAATGAAGGGCACCGATGAGGAGGCAATGAAGGGCACCGATGAGGAGGCAATGAAGGGCACCGATGAGGAGGCAATGAAGGGCACCGATGAGGAGGCAATGAAGGGCACCGATGAGGAGGCAATGAAGGGCACCGATGAGGAGGCAATGAAGGGCACCGATGATGTTCTCAGCCTGAAATTGGCTTTTAAAAAGGGAGTGTAAAGTCTCTTTTTTAACCACTTCCCATCCCTCCCATAGTCATATGACGCCCACAAGGTGGATCTCCCATCCTGGGTGGGCGTCATATGACGTCCTCCCATTCCCGGCCGCCTGGGGGGCATGCCCGCGGCGAGTGCCCGGCGGCCGCGATGTCCGCCGGGCACTCGCGATTGCCCGTTAAAACAACGGGACCGTGCGGGACCGTGGTGCTGTGTGTGTAAACACACAGCTCCACGTCCTGTCAGCGGAGAGGAGACCGATCATGTGATCCCAGTACGGAGGAACACATGATCGGTCTCCTCCCCTTGAGTCCCCTCCCCCCACAGTTAGAATCACTCCTATAGGGACACACATTAACCCCTGCAGCGCCCCCTAGTGTTAACCCCTTCCCTGCCAGTCACATTTACACAGTAATCAATGCAATTTTATAGCAACGATCGCTGTGTAAATGTGAATGGTTCCAAAAATGTGTCAAAAGTGTCCGAAGTGTCCGCCGCAATGTCGCAGTCACGAAAAAAAAAAAAAAAAAAAAAAAAAAAAAAAAAAAATCGCAGATCGCCGCCATTACTAGTAATAATAAAAAAAAAAAAAAAAGAAGATGCAATAAATCTATCCCCTATTTCGTAGACGCTATAACTTTTGCGCAAACCGATCATTATACGCTTATTGCGATTTTTTTAACCAAAAATATGTAGAATACGTATCGCCTAAACTGAGTAAAAAAAGTAGTTTTTTTTTTAAAAAAATTGGATATTTATTATAGCAAAAAGTAAAAAAATATTGTGTTTTTTTTTCAAAATTGTCGCTCTTCTTTTGTTTATAGCGCAAAAAATAAAAACCGCAGGGGCGACCAAATACCACCAAAAGAAAGCTCTATTTGTGGGGAAAAAAAAGGACGTCAATTTTGTTTGGGTGTAACGTCGCACGACCGCGCAATTGTCAGTTAAAGCGACGCAGTGCCGAATCGCAAAAAGTGCTCCGGTAAGGAAGGGTGTAAAATGGCCCGGTGCTGAAGCGGTTAAACAAACTTGTTATACTTACCTGCCCCATTGCAATGGATTTGCCCGGATCCTCTTCACTGCTCTTGGCCCCTTCCCCCCTGTCAAGTGCCCCCACAGCAAGCAGCTTGCTAGGATGGCACCCGAGCCGCAGCTCCGTATGGGCATTCAGACACGGAGATGCCTTTCGGACTCGTCCCCTCTCTCCCTGATTGGCTAACTGACTTTGATTGAACGCCGCGGGAGCCAATGGCACCACTGCTGTCTCAGCCAATCAAGGAGGAGAATCCCGGACAGCCGGGGGACTCATGGACATTGCTGGACAGAGAGGGGACACAGAGGGGACTCAAGCAAGTATTAAGGGGGCTGCTACACACACAGAAGTTTTTATTTTTTATTTTAATGCATTTAGACCCCTTTCACACTGGGGCGTTTTTCAGGCGCTTTAGCGTTTAAAAAAAGCGCCTGTAAAACGTTTGAAAGAAGCCTCATCTGCAATTCTAATGTGAAAACCCGAGTGCTTTAAGAGCCCTTTCACACTGCCAGCGCCCGAAAAACGCTCGTAAAGCGCCGCTTAAACTAGCGGTGCTTTACCAGCGTTTTTCAAGCGCTAGTGGGGCGCTTTTAACCCCTGCTAGTGGACAAATAAAGGGTTAAAAGCGCCCACAAAGCGCTGCTGCTATAAAAACTTTTCAGGCGCTTCCCATTGATTTCAATGGGAAGGGTGCGCTATAGGAGCGGTGTATTCATCGCTCCAAAAGCAATGCAAAGACGCCCCACCAGCGCAGCGCCTCGGTGTGAAAGCACTCGGGATTTCATATTTGGATTGCAGTTGCGGCTTCTTTCAGGTGCTTTACAGGCGCTTATTTTAACGCTAAAGCGCCTGAAAAACGCCATAGTGTGAAAGGGGTCTCAGTGTGAAAGCACTCGGGCTTTCAAATTGGGATTGCAGTTGCGGCTTCTTTCAGGCGCTTTTTTTAACGCTAAAGCGCCTGAAAAACGCATGAAATACGCCCCAGTGTGAAATGGGTCCAAGATAAAAGAAACCTTCTGCTTTTACAACTACCGTATTTATCTGCGTATAACGCGCACTTTTTCCCCCTTAAAATTGGGGGAAAGTCGCGGGTGCGTGTTATACGCCGATACCCCCCAAAAAAATGACAAAAATTGGTTGCGGCGCCGAAAAATGACGACCGCAGCCGAAAAAGGCCGAACCGCGGCCGAAAAAGACAGAGCCGACTGTTCGGCTTCGCTCCGCCTCCCTGCGCTCGCTCCCGAAACAGCAGGGAGGCGGGACTCCGAGCGGAGCCGAACAGTCGGCTCTGTCTTTTTCGGCCGCGCATGCGCGGTTTGTCTCGCGGCGGGAAATTTAAACGTCGGCAAGGCTGCAAATGACGCTGGGCAAGCTACAAATGACGCTGGGCAGGTTGCAAATGACGCTTAAATGTAAGTTTTTTTTTCCCTAAACTTCTCTCCTAAAACTTTTTTTCCTTAAAATTCCCTCCTAAACTTGGGGTGAGTGTTATACGCCGATAAATACGGTACTTTAATCCATCAATGAAATATACAGAATTTTATATTGCTTTTTTTATTTGTTTTTTCTTTGCTGCGCTCCTATCAGCTCACCTCACAGATCCTCTTCTGCTGCTCCAGGGTGTCTTTTGGAAGTTTCTTTCGCTCGATTTCCATGGAAAGACCCACAATATATTCTCTGCAAATGGTGATCAGTTGCTGAGCCTGAAAAGAAAGTAAATTTCAAGAATTAACATTTCCCAGGGGGGGGCAGTAAGTAATAATTCACTTTAGGGGGGGGGGGCTTCAGGAACTAGATTTTCGAGAGACGCCAAGCCCTCACCTCGGAGATCTCCTGCTTGTTGTCCACCACCAGAAGGGGAACGCTGAGCAGAATTAGGCGGAACTTCTCCACCGCCTCTTCAAACTTGCCGGTGGTGGTGAGCTGGTAGCACTGCTGCAGCCGCTGGATGAGATCGCTGAGCTTCAGACCAACGGCGGGGAGGCCGTTCTTCAATCCCGCGTCCTTCCTACAAAGACCGGGGAAGATGGCGTTTGTATATTACCATGTAGACATGTGCACAACAAAAAAAAATGTGTTAATTTTCGTTTTTTTTTCGTTTCCGTTGATTCGTAAATTCGTAAGTCGTCGGTGTTCGTATTCGTAACGATTCGTATTTTCGTAAGAGTTATTTTTTCGTTGATTCGTTTTTCCGTTAGTTTAATTTTCGTTTATTCGGACGCATTCGTAATCGGAGCATAATTCATAATTGTATGTAATGTGTATGCTATTATTACATTGTAAGAGACACGGAAAATTACGAATCGAAAAAAAAAAAGTTATGAATGTACGAATTTTTTCGTTCAATCCATTCGAAGCACGTTAAGCAGCGCCATTGTAAGGGACACGGAAAATTACGAATCGAAAAAAAAAAAAAAAGTTACGAATGTACAAATTTTTTGTTCAATCCATTCGAGGCACGTTAAGCAGCGCCATTGTAAGGGACACGGAAAATTACCAATTCAACAAAAAAAAAAAAAAAAAAAAAATTGTTACGAATGTACGAATTTTTGGTTCATTTTCATTTTCGTTGTTCCCGCTTTCGTTTTTCGGATTTTCTTCTTTCGTACATTCGTTGTTTCTAATTAGTTTTTTTCGGATTTTCGTTATTTTCGGATTCGTTTGATTCGAACGATTCGTTAAAATTTTTAGCGAATCGTTCGTTCATTAGTACGATAACGAATGAATGAAAATAACGAAAAAAAACCGAAAAAAAATAAAAATAAAACGAAACAAATTGCACATGTCTAATTACCAGGCAACTGACCTCAAGTAGGCTGATATTGGTGAAAAAAAAACACATGGGATTGTGGGTAAATCTTATACACATAAACACGTTTTTTCCTTCTAGATAAGAGGGCTGAGCTGGAAGGGAGTATTTGTCTTTTAGACACACCCCCTTCTATAACACTGCAGTAAGAGGCATGCCTCCACTGCAGCATTTTCATTGGACCGCTTGTTCCAATGGTGCTTTACCTTTGGTCCAAGGCTCCAAGCTGTCCATTGAGCTCAGTGCCTCTGACAAGAAGTGAGAGGCGCTGTGAGCTCATCCTCTCAGTCTGCTGTAAACAGAGTGTGCCGGCTTGTATTTAAATTGGCCGCTCTGTATGAAGCTTCTGAATGGCTGCACAAAAGCCCCGCATCTCCGGAACCATAACTCGATTTTTATTTTATTTTTAACCACTTCAGCCCCGGACCAATTGGCAGCCAAAGGACCAGGCCCCTTTTTGCGTTTCGGCGCTGCGTCGCTTTAACTGACAATTGCGCGGTCGTGCGACGTGGCTCCCACACAAAATTGACGTCCTTTTTTTCTCACAAATAGAGCTTTCTTTTGGTGGTATTTGATCGCCCCTGCGGTTTTTATTTTTTGCGCTATAAACAAAAATATAGTGACAATTTTGAAAAAAATGCAATATTTTTTGCTATAATAAATATCCCCAAAAAATTCATAAAAAAACATATTTTCCTCAGTTTAGGCCGATACGTATTCTTCTACATATTTTTCGTGAAAAAAAAAAAAATCGCAATTAGCGATTGATTGGTTTGCGCAAAAGTTATAGCGTTTACAAAATAGGGGATAGTTTTATAGCATTTTTATTAATATTTTTTTTTTTACTAGTAATGGCGGCGATCAGCGATTTTTATTGTGACTGCGACATTATGGCGGACACATCGGACATTTTTGGGACCATTGTCATTTATACAGCAATCAATGCTATTTAAATGCACTGATTCCTGTATAAATGACACTGGCAGTGACAGAGTTAACCACTAGGGGGCGGAGAGGGGTTATGGTCTGTGACGTGTGTGTTTTTTTTACATTAGGGGGTGGGGCTGATGTCTGACGTCATTGATCGGCTTTCCCGATGACCGGGAACAGACGATCAATGACAGGCAGTGTAGGAAGCGCGGGGAGAGGTTTGTTTACACAGACCTCTCCCCGTTCTTCAGCTCTGTGACCCGATCGCGGGACACCAGCGGCGATTGGGTCCACTGGTCCCGCGGCCGTGGTCACGGAGCTCCCGACTGGGTCGCTCGACCCACGGCCAGGCAATTAAAGGGCCACGTACCTGTACTTGGTTTTGCCTGGCCGTGCCATTCTGCTGACGTATACGTGCAGGAGGCGGTCGGGAAGCGGTTAATGTTGATCACCTGGCTCCCCTGACTGCACATCCCTGTTACCTATGTATCTCTCCAAGCACAGGAAACCGAACATTTAGCGGCAGGATGCGTCTAGAAATCTCTTACCAGTTGCGCTGTGGGTAGCCGTACATGGCGGGAAGCCCCGGCAGAGCCTGGAAGGTGCTGCGTCCTCGGGAAAAGGTATGGAGGAAATGCTGCTTGTATGGACCGAAGTTCACCACTCCCACCTGATCGTGGAGAAGCTGAGAGGACAAGCGACAAAAGTTACACAATGCTAGAAAGTTTTATTTACACACGTAAGCTTACATTTGCAAACAGATGCAATTGGGAGCGCTCTTCTTTATTAAAGCCCGGATCCCCCTCTTCTTAGGTCCCCCGCTGGCGCTCCTAGCTCCCCCCCCCCCGCCAAGTGCCCACCATAGCAAGCCTCTTCCTCTTAAGCTGGATACACACCATACAATTTTCTTTAGATTTACCAAAACCATATAATATGAGGTCAAACCTAAACACTTCCAAATTGTATGCAATCAGGCCGGCCCTTCTACTACATGGTTGAAGGTAAATCCAAAAGGAAATTAAACAACAAAAGTTGTATATAGTGTGTATCCAACTTTACAGCGGCTTCACTCTTGAGCCATGCTGTGTGTGTCTATTGACACACACACACACACACACACACACACATAGCACGGCTTGGCCCCTTCCCCCTTGTCACTGGCTGCGATTGACAGCAGCAGGAACCAATGGCTCCTGTTGCTGTCTCTGAGCCTATGTGCTGCTCTCGTGTATAGCACTGGGATCGAGATCGGGCTCAGGGAAGTATAAAGCCGGGGTCCCCAAACTTTCTAGGCAAAAGGGCCAGTTTACTGCCCTTCAGGCTTTAGGGGGGGCCAGTGGGAGTAGAAAACACCCTGGAATCAGTGCCCCATCATTGGTTTTGATGGAAGGAATAGTGCCCCATTGTTAAAGTGGTGTTTCCCCCAAAATGACAACTTTATTTATAGCTGCATCAAATCTGCTAATAAAAAATAATTGGATAAAAAAAAAACATTTCACTTACCTATTTCTCCCTGTTGCTAGGTGGTCCCACGAAATCCGCCTCTTCCATAGCCAGGGCTAAAATAGTCACTTCCCTCGGCGGCCCAGCTCGCTAATGCGGCGTACACACGGTCGGAATTTCCGATGGGAACAGTCCGATGGGAGCTCTTTATCGGATTTTCCGACCGTGTGTATGGTCATCGGTCTTTTTCTGTCGGAATTTCCGACGGACTTTGAATTGAGAACCTGTTCTCAATTTTTCAGACGGAAAACCTTTCTTTCGGATTTTCCGATCGTGTGTATGCAATTCCGACACGCAAAATTCCGTCGCATGCTCGGAAACAATTCGACGCATGCTCAGGAGCATTAAACTTCCCTTTTATAGTGCCGTTGAACGTGTTGTATGTCGTGGTGTTATTGACCGTCGGAATTTGGTGTAACCGTGTGTAGGCAAGACAGTTTGAGCGAAATTCCGTCGGAATTCCGATGGGAAAACCATCAGAGCTTTTTCCGACGAGAATTCCGACCGTGCGTACGCTGCATAAGGCTCCTGGGAGATGTGTGTCACCATTTCCCAGGAGTATGAGCAGCGCCGAGGGCTAAGTTGTCATAACAACGGGGCGGGCACTTCGACGCCGCCGCCCGTTATGGCAACCTGTATAGTTTACAGCGCCGCTACAGCGCATTACTGCGCATGCGCAAGATCGTAGAAAGAACGGGCGGTGCATGCTGGTCGATCAGCAGCACCGTATCCCGGAAGAGGATGCCTGTGGGCTTCACATGCCCACAGGCAAGATGACAACTGTCAGGAGACGGTTTTATAACTTAATTTCGGTGGCGAAAAAGGCATGCAGCATTAATTATAAAAAGGAACAAGTGAGTTTTATATTCTTTTATACTAATGATTGTCATTATGACACGGGAGGCAGTTTTCAGGCGCTCTTTCTAGCGCTAAAACTGCCTCAGTGTGAAAGGGGTCTTAAAGCGGAACATCCCCCAAAAGGGGAGGTTTCACTCTTCTTCTTCCCCCCTTTTCCACGGACATACTTGGCACATTTATTTTGGGGGGTAGTGTTAGGGTGTATCTGGTTTTGTCAAGTACCCATTCCCACTGCCCCCATCCCTGCCCGCAGCCTTCTGGAACACATCACAGCTCCCAGAAAGCTGCGGGACCATTCGGGCAGTGCGGCGCAGCCAATGCATTCGCAGTCAACTGCGACTCCGCGAGGAGTCACAGCCGGCTGCCCACAGTTAATATGACAGACGTGAAGAAACCGGCCTGGGTGGGCACAGCGTGGGATCCCTGGGCAGGTGATTGCCTGTTAAAAATCAGCAGCTACAGTTTTTGTAGCTGCTGACTTCATTTTAAAATAGACGGACCATTAAAATTATAGACTGACCATTTCTTTGTCATTAGGCAAACGACAAAATCAGTAGAGGGGTCAAATACCCCTACCCCCACCCCCCCCTCACTGTACCCAAGCGGTTTTGTGCCCTTGCAATAACAGGCCTCGCCCACATGCCTCTTCCCGACTAGTTATTAACTAACCTTTCACCATTTTCACTATTCTGAGATCTGAACTCACCCGCATTGCCGTTTCGAATGAAGCAGCCAAGATATGATCCACGGGAAGCTGGGAGTTGTTACACCACAACTGCAAAAAGACAATAAATAACTTTAGTTAACGACAAACCAACAAATACCTTTAAATAAAACCAAAAGCATTTTCTTGCCCCGTCTAATTGATCATTTTACTCGGTCGGATTGCTCTTGTCACAAACGATCGCACCACAAAGTCATTTATTTTTTTTGCAGCAAAAATGTATAAGTCACACCAGTTTTCCATGGAATAGTCAAGAATAAAACCCGATTTCCTGCATTTTAGTGGTCTGGTGATGGTTTCTGTTCTGGTCCGGGATGTGAACACCTCTAATTGTCTTACCTGCGCCAGGCTGCTGCCTTTGGTGGGTGGCACAAAGAAGCCATCTTCTCCAGTTCCAGATGAGCCAGAGGGAACATCCTGAATAAAGAGGGTGAAGAAAGAATAAAATGATCAGTGACATAAAATACAGACCTCCATCTTGCTTCCCCAATCTAAAAAAAAATTAAATAAAAAAAATAAAAAATAAAAAAAACAAATAAAAAATAAAAAGGGGTTTGGGAGCAATTCACAAATTCCTTACTATACAAAGCTGGAACAAGTCTACGCGAGAGGAACGCAACTGAGAAGATAGACCTTCAGTCTTCCCAGAAGGATGACCAGAATTAGGCCCATGCACTCATAGGTGGCACTGATGGGCCCTCATAAGGGGGAAAACTGATGGGCCCTCATAAGGGGGAAAACTGATGGGCCCTCATAAGGGGGAAAACTGATGGGCCCTCATAAGGGGGAAAACTGATGGGCCCTCATAAGGGGGAAAACTGATGGGCACTCATAAGGGGGAAAACTGATGGGCACTCATAAGGGGGAAAACTGATGGGCCCTCATAAGGGGAAACTGATAGGCAGAACCGATCAGAGGTGCTCAGAGGGCCACCTCCATGTTTGACAATGGGGGTGGTGTTCTTGGGGTCATAGGCAGCATTCCTCCACCTCCAAACACGGGGAGTTGAGTTGATGCCAAAGAGCTTGTCTTGTCAGAGCTTTGTCTCCTCTGAATCATTCAGATGTTCACAGAGTTCCATCCCTAATGGGCAATGACTGCCTTCCCTGAATAGCTCTAGTGGGCTTACCTGGTGGCCATCCTCGGGGGGGGGGGGGGATATCAATGCAGACCTCCCTGTCAGGAGAACAGGCGATCGTCTGTCAGCGCGAATAGAGGGAAAGCAGATACACAGCTTTTTCGGTTTGCACTGTGATCAGCTGTGATTGGACACAGCCGATCATGTGGTAAACAGCCTCAGTCAGAGGCTCTTTACTTGGATCGGAAATGCGAGGGGTCAGACTAACACACCACCGATCGGCGATCTCCAGTGTGTGAAATATCAGTGGCAGATTGCAGAGATGTAAACCTATTTTCTAATTTATTTTTACTAGTAATGGCGGCGATTATCGACTAATAAACGGGACTGCGATATTGCAGCAGACAAAATCGGACACCTGACACTTTTTGGGGAACGGTGACACCGACACAGTAATCAGTGCTAAAAATATGCAATATCTCACTGTACTAAGGACACTGGCTGGGAAGGGGTTAACATCAGGGGCGATCAAAAGGGTTAACTGTGTGCCTAACCAGTGTTTGTGTACTGTGGGGGGGAGGTGATTTTACTAGGGGGAAGGCATTGATCCATTTTCCTGCTTTGCAGGAACAGAGAATCCATCCCTTCCCTACTGACGAGAAATGCCTCGATCAATAATGGGGGGCAGGGGCGGGCACCATCATCCTTAATTGGCAATGATGAGGTATGAGGGGGTATGTCAGGGGCTACTCCAAAAAATGCCCCACGATACTACTGACAGAATAGCAATCTGTTCGTTTACATAGGTAGATCGCCATTCTGTCTCTGTGCTGAATGATCGGCGGGTGCCCGCCTGGTCACATGATCGGGCCCCAACGCTGGTGGCTGCAGAGTCTGGGCAATGACATTACCCATTGGCCTACGGTTGGCTGTCCCTCCTTTACACTGAGGCCAGGGCTGGGACCCGGTTATGTGACCAGACCAAAGAACCCTCAGAATAGGCAAGTATAACAGATCTGTCCTTTCGCTGGTTATATAGAATAAGTTTGGGATTGGGGGTAAGAGTAGATTAAAAGTAAAGTTTGTGTTCTTCTAAACCTCCACTTTAACCACTTGCCGACCGGCGCAAACAGATATACGTCGGCAGAATGGCACGTACAGGCAGGAGGGCGTATATATAAGTGCCTCCTTAATGCCTGTCCATGCCATCGGGAGCGCGCCGGGAGTGGCGCGCTCCCGCGCCGGTCGGGACCCCCGTGAGTCCGGTCGCGGGCCCCGCGGACTCGATCACCGGGGGGACACCCGCGATCGTCTCACGCGAAGGCTGAACGGGGAGATGCCGAGATACACAGCATCTCCTCGTTCTGCCTAGCAACTAGTGACGCCGATCTCTGCTCCCTGTGATTGGAGCAGAGATCAGCATTCACTAGCTGACAGCCACGCCCCCCCACAGTAAGAAACACACCCCTAGGCATACTTAACTACACTGCCCCCTTGTGGTTAACCCTTCACTGCCAGTGTCATTTATACAGGAATCAATGCATTTAAATAGCATTGATTGCTGTATAAATGACAATGGTCCCAAAAAATGTGTCAAAAATGTCCGATGTGTCCGCCATAATGTCGCAGTCACAATAAAAAAAAAAAAAACGCTGATCGCCGCCATTACTAATAAAAAAAAAATATTAATAAAAATGCTATAAAACTATCCCCTATCTTGTAAACGCTATAACTTCTGCGCAAACCAATCAATAATCGCTTATTGCGATTTTTTTTTACCAAAAATATGTAGAAAAATACGTAGAAAAATACGTATCGGCCTAAACTGAGGAAAAAAAAATGTTTTTTTATATATTTTTGGGGGATATTTATTATAGCAAAAAATAAAAAATAATGCGTTTTATTACAAAATTGTCGCTCTTTTTTGTTTATAGCGCAAAAAATAAAAACCGCAGAGGGGATCAAATACCACCAAAAGGAAGCTCTATTTGTGGGGAAAAAAAGGACGCCAATTTTGTTTGGGAGCCACGCCGCGCGACCGCGCAATTGTCAGTTAAAGCGACGCAGTGCCGAATCGCAAAAAGGGCCTGGTCCTTTGGCTGCCAATTGGTCCGGGGCTGAAGTGGTTAAGGATTCTCACCAGTTCTGGGGGAAGTTCCAGATCTTCTTCCACATCCCATCCACCTCCTTCTTCTTGTGCTTTTCCAGGAGCCTCATCTCCAAATGTCTCTCCTGCATCCACAAAGCCATCTAAGAAGTAGAAGGAAAGAATTCAAAAAGGCCAAAATTCTCTCCTGACCACCCATCAGAAGACAAAACGAGACATCTGCTTTACCTTCATCCAGCTGAAGCTCGGCGTCTTCTCCCCAACCTTCTCCTCCAACAGTGTCCACATCGATGTCTGCTGCCAAACCTTTGGCTATAAGGAACAGAAAGAGAGTGAAAGGAGACAGGAGGTGATTGGATGAGACCTTCATTGGTCTTCTCGTTCTTCAGAACCTTTCATATCTCTCTTCAGCAAAGCCTTACCTTTACTTGCTATGGATCCTTCAAAGAAGCCCTTGGAAACGGTCAGCAGAGGCCAGTTGGTGTCTAGCGGCATAACTGGAGGAGGAGGTAGCAGCAGTTTCGCATCTGGGTCTACCTCTGGAATCTACAAAACGTGAGGCCAAACTGATTAATCTCTAAACCACAAAGAAGGCATTCTGAGATCAGCTAGGGTGGTCATCTTAGCTGGACGAGTCACCTGGTTTCAATGTAAAATTGTATAATTGGCCAATTTCCAGGACAGACACAGTCTTCAATCCCTGGTAATGATTTAAATTGTTTCAATTCAAATGATTCCCTTGTTTTAGATGACGCTACCAATTGTTTTTTTTTCTGGGGACGTGGGTTTGGTTGGATTTCTTTTGTGGGAAATGCATTATGTGTGTTTTTTTCCCCTTTTGATTTTCATTTTTGTATTGTTGTTAGTTTTTTATAACATTTTTTTTTCATAAAACATTTGATTGAACCAACTGTTTGTTTTTGGTGCCAGTGGACATTGTGGTTTTGGCCGTCTGTTATATCAGATGGCCATTCATGCCAGTGTAAGGTGGGCAGGAGAAAAGCAGACTGCACCAAGGAGCATCCCTACACTATTTTATCAAAAGTATTGGGACACCGGCCTTTACACGAACTTCAATGGCATCCCAGTCTTAGTCTGTAGGGTTGTTGGCCCACCCTTTGCAGCTATAACAGCTTCAACTCTTCTGGGAAGGCCGTCCACAAGGTTTAGGAGGGTGTCTATGGGAATGTTTGACCATTCTTCCAGAAGAGCATTTGTGAGGTCAGGCACTGATGTTGAATGAGAAGGCCTGGCTCGCAGTCTCCGCTCTAATTCATCCCAAAGGTGTTCTTTTGGGTTGAGGTGAAGACCAGTCAAGTTCCTCCACCCCAAACTCGCTCATCCGTGTCTTTATGGACCTTGCTTTGTGCACTGGTCCAAATCATTTGGTGGAGGAGGGATTATGGTGTGGGGGGATTATGGTGGGGGGGTTGTTTTTCAGGGGTTGGGCTTGGCCCCTTAGTTCCAGTGAAGGGAACTCTTAAGGCGTCAGCATACCAAGATATTTTGGACAATTTCATGCTCCCAACTTTGTGGGAACAGTTTGGGGGCGGCCCCTTCCTGTTCCAACATGACTGCTCACCAGTGCACAAAGCAAGGTCCATAAAGACACGGATGAGCGAGTTTGGGGTGGAGGAACCCGCACAGAGTCCTGACCTCAACCTGGTAGAACACCTTTGGGATGAATTAGAGCGGAGACTGCAAGCCAGGTGTTCTCCTCCAACATCAGTGCCTGACCTCACAAATGTGCTTCTGGAAGAACGGTGAAACATTCCCAAAGACACACCCCTAAACCTTGTTGTTAGAGATTGAGTTTATTACTATTTTAAGGGTTAAAAGTTTCTGAAAATATATCAAACACATGAATACAATTACATTATAACAATGTTAAGTTTCTGAAGGTCACAAAACACGCAGAGACAGAGGACCGAGAGAAGTGGTTTTGCTGTGAAGATACTTCTATTCCGAGTTACTATGTCAGGACAATGGGTGGAGTTATGCAACTTAACTATAGACTGAAGCCATATAAGCATATATGCAAGAATGGGTGTTATTCTAGTTAAAGAGGAAGTAAACCCTCTTGTATAACTTTAGCTTACAGGTAAGCCTATATTAAGGCTTACCTGTAGCTAACAGGGATATCTCCTAAACCTGCATGGTTTAGGAGATATACCTGTATTTGCATGTGCCGACGTCATGCGGCACATGCGCACTAGCGACAACTGAAGCATCGGCGCTATATGCCGATGCTTCAGTTGTTATATGCCGCTCTCGTGCGCATGCGCGTGACGTCATCGCGGCTCCGGCAAATCACAGCGCCGGAGCCGCGATACCCGGAAGTCACTCCGGGAGAAGATGTCGGCGGTCGTAGGGGGAGAAGAGGACCGATGCCGAGGCTTCGATTTCAGGTAAGTGATGCATAATTAGCTAGTATGCTATGCATACTAGCTAATTATGCCTTTGTCTTGCAGGTTTTTTTTTTTTTTTTCGATTTTCTCAAGAGGGTTTACTTCCTCTTTAACCGCTTCCCGACCGCCTCACGCAGATATACTGCGGCAGAATGGCACGGGCAGGCAAAAGCACGTACTGGTACGTCCCCTTTAAATGCCTGCCAGGGGCGCGCTCGCGACCCGGTCGGGAGCTCCGTGATCCCTGGCCGCGGGACCAGCGGACCCGATCGCCGCTGGTGTCCCGCGATCGGGTCACGGAGCTGAAGAACGGGGAGAGGTCTGTGTAAACAAACCTCTCCCCACGCTTCCTACTCTGCCTGTCATTGATCGGCTTTCCCGATGACCGGGAACAGCCAATCAATGACGTTAGACGTTAGCCCCGCCCCCTAATGTAAAAAAACACACACGTCACAGCCCATAACTCCTCCCCTCCCCCTAGTGGTTAACTCTTTCACTACAACTGTCATTTATACAGGAATCAGTGCATTTAAATAGCATTGATTGCTGTATAAATGACAATGGTCCCAAAATGTGTCAAAAATGTCCGATGTGTCCGCCATAATGTCGCAGTCACAATAAAAATAGCTGATCGCCGCCATTACTAGTAAAAAAAAAAATATTAATAAAAATGCTATAAAACTATCCCCTATTTTGTAAACGCTATAACTTTTGCGCAAACCAATCAATAATCGCTAATTGCGATTTTTTTTACCAAAAATATGTAGAAGAATACGTATCGGCCGAAACTGAGAAAAAAAACTATTTTCTATATATTTTTTGGGGATATTTCTTATAGCAAAAAATATTGCATTTTTTTCAAAATTGTCGCTCTATTTTTGTTTATAGCGCAAAAAATTAAAACCGCAGGGGCGATCAAATACCACCAAAAGAAAGCTCTACTTGTGGGAAAAAAAGGACGCCAATTTTGTTTGGGAGCCACGCCGCACCACCGCGCAATTGTCAGTTAAAGCGACGCAGTGCCGAATCGCAAAAAGGGGCCTGGTCCTTTGGCTGCCAATTGGTCCGGGGCTGAAGTGGTTAAATGCTGACATAACATTATGAAACAGGATAAGAATCCAAGAGGGTTGAATGGCTAGGGAGGAAGCGAGGAGAGGAAGAGAGGGAAGGAACCCTACACTATGGAGAATGTAACATCTGATATCTCTTCCTCCTTCTGAAGCCATCACCATACCATATGTTACCAGATGTCACTATGCAAGTCTCGTCTTTGCTCATCTTTCTGAAGAAAAAAACAACCTTTCTTGAAGTATTGTACGAACTAAGGATTCTTAAATTTCTACTATGAAACGAATTCCTAGCATTTTGGTGGAGATGCGGCCTTGGAAAACAGACATAACACAGACATATTTACACAAAGACTTTGCTATTCATCCAGAAACGCCCCTGAAATAGAAGAGTATTAGATATTAACCACTAGACATCCGCGCTATGGCCGAATGCCGGCCACAGCGCGGACCGGAATTCCCGGGAGGCCATCATACGACGGCCTCCCCTGTGCACGCTCCCTGCGCATGCCCTACAGGGTGCGTGCGGAGCGCGCTGTGATCACCGAGTCACTGAGATTCGGGCGATCACCGATCCGAGTAAGGGGCCGGTCCCGGACCCTTACCATGTGATCAGCTGTCAGCCAATGACAGCTGATCACATGATCAAAACAAAAGCTCAGTGATGGGTTTTTTTCTCCTCACGCTGACAGCGGAGGAGAAAAAAAAAAAAAAGCTGATCACCGGCTTATTTTAAAGGGACATCAGTCCCGAAAAGGAAGAGGCAATTATGCCTCATTTATGCTCTCCAGCAGTGCCCACCAGTGCCGCCCATCAATGCCCACCAGTGCCACCTATCATTGGCCACCAGTGCCACCTATCATTGGCCACCAGTGCCACCTAGAAGTGCTGCCTATCAGTGTAACTGATCAGTGCCCATCACTGCCACCCATCAGTGCCGCCTCATCAGCATACATCAATGAAGGACAAAAATTACCAGTTTTTAAAATTTTATAACAAAATAAAAAATATATTTTTTTTCAAAAATTCGGTCTTTTTACATTTAAAAAAAAAATAAAAAAATAAAATATAAAATTGCACAGGTGATTAAATACCACCAAAATAAAGCTCTATTTGGGGGAAAAAAAATCTAAAAATGTAATCTGGGTACAGTGTTGTATGACCAGCGCAATTGTCATTCAAAGTGCGACAGCGCTGAAAGCTGAAAATTGGTCTGGATGGGTGGGGTGAAATGCATCAGAGGGGTGTGGCCTGGGAGGAGCTTTGGAAATATAGCGTATCTTTCAAGGGTTTACCATCATGCAAAAACACAAGCCCCCAATGGTCACCATCATATGGCTACGACTGGTGGAGTCGGAGGCCCTGGGGGGTACACTTACTATTTCTTTCTCTGGTTCAAAGGATTCCCGCAGTTTGTCTTCTTCATCCGTAATGCCGTGTGTGGCGGCAGTGAGATAAGCCAAAGACTCTGCAGAAAAAAAAAAACAACAAAAAAAACAATTACAGTCTATAACTCAGTAGAATAGAGGGAGGAGCGGGCAGTGTTAGCAGACGCGGGTTTACTTACTCTGCCCACAGTTCTTAAGGATCCTCACTCTCTCATCAATGTCCCCCAGGAAGAGGGCATTCTGGTACTGCCCGCTCATGTCCTTACGGATCTCAGCTGTAATTCAAGATACAAAAGAAGATGGTAAGACACAGCAAGACAGATACAGATAGTGTCAAACTAAAAAAAAAAGTAAAGTAAAATTAACAAAAAACAAAACAAAAAAAAGAGTGTAAAGCGCCCTTGGTCCCCGTGTGCTCGCACGCAGAAGCGAACGAATAAGTCCCGCCCACATATGAAAACGGTGTTCAAACCACACATGTGAGGTATCACCGCGAACGTTAGAATGAGAGCAATAATTCTAGCCCTAGATCTCCTCTATAACTCAAAACATGTAACCAGTAAAAAAAAATTTTAAGCGTCGACCTATGGGGATTTTTCAAAGGACCGAAGTTTGGCGCCCATCCACGAGCGTGCGCAATTTTGAAGCGTCACATGTTGGGTATCCATTTACTCGGCATAACTTAATTTTTCATATTATGCAAAAAAAAAACTGGGCTAACTTAAAAGCAGTAAAGCACCCCCATGTGAACGATCCCCAATACAATTCATCAAGAAATCTGCAGATTGTTACACAGGAAGCTCTGAATAATGACCCTCAACTAATCCTCTATACTGTCCACCAAGTGGTGTCTACCATATGAAGTCAGGAGCTGATCTGATCGTCTATGTGCATCTCTTACCAATCTTCATCATCTTTCGCAGTTTCTCCAGGTTCCCGGTGATGAGGTAAAGGAAGGCGAGCTTATCGAAATTCTTGGTGCGCTGGTAGCACATCTCTACGATCTGATGGTTGCCCTGCAGAAGAGCCACTTCGCCCAGCTTCTCCCAGCAGCTCTTGTCATCCAGAGCCTTTGCGGCTTCTAAAGCGATCTGGTGTGCGGAGAAAAGCAGTTATTACAGATAGACGGGGGTATGAGCAGCGAAGGCGCAAATAAATGAACCTGAAACTCAAAAAGTAGAAGAAGGTCTGCTATCTTTTAGGGCATGGGTCTCCAAACTTTCTAAATAAAAGGACCAGCATTCTGTCCTTCAGACTGTGGCCATTGGAGGTAGAAAAGGTCCCTGCCTTAGTGAGAGTAAACAATGCCCCATTGTTTGGCGTCATTGGGAGGAATTGGGCCCCATTTTTGGTGCCATTGGGAGGAATTGGGCCCCATTTTTGGTGCCATTGGGAGGAATTGGGCCCCATTTTTGGTGCCATTGGGAGGAATTGGGCCCCATTGGTTGGCGTCATTGGGAGGAATTGGGCCCCATTGGTTGGCGTCATTGGGAGGAATTGTGCCCCATTGGTTGGCGTCAATGGGAGGAATTGTGCCCCATTGGTTGGCGTCAATGGGAGGAATTGTGCCCCATTGGTTGGCGTCATTGGGAGGAATTGTGCCCCATTGGTTGGCATCATTGGGAGGAATTGTGCCCCATTGGTTGGCATCATTGGGAGGAATTGTGCCCCATTGGTTGGCGTCATTGGGAGGAATTGTGCCCCATTGGTTGGCGTCATTGGGAGGAATTGTGCCCCATTGGTTGGCGTCATTGGGAGGAATTGTGCCCCATTGGTTGGCGTCATTGGGAGGAATTGTGCCCCATTGGTTGGCGTCATTGGGAGGAATTGTGCCCCATTGGTTGGCGTCATTGGGAGGAATTGCGCCCCATTGGTTGACGTCATTGGGAGGAATTGTGCCCCATTGGTTGGCGTCATTGGGAGGAATTGTGCCCCATTGGTTGGCGTCATTGGGAGGAATTGCGCCCCATTGGTTGGCGTCATTGGGAGGAATTGTGCCCCATTGGTTGGCGTCATTGGGAGGAATTGTGCCCCATTGGTTGGCGTCATTGGGAGGAATTGTGCCCCATTGGTTGGCGTCATTGGGAGGAATTGTGCCCCATTGGTTGGCGTCATAGGGAGGAATTGTGCCCCATTGGTTGGCGTCATTGGGAGGAATTGTGCCCCATTGGTTGGCGTCATTGGGAGGAATTGTGCCCCATTGGTTGGGGTCATTGGGAGGAATTGTGCCCCATTGGTTGGCGTCAGAGAATTAAATATCGCCCCAAGGGTGGGATAAGAGCAAGTAAAGGGGTGCACATCTGGCCTCTAGGGCACAGGTTGGAGAACATCTAGAAATGTTTATTGTGCCTAAACAGAATCCTGAAAGTTTTATCTTGCTCTTGAATTTCTCCTGAAACATATCAGTGCACTTCCTATGCCTAGGTACTCCTGCTCTGTAACCTCATAGTTAAACATCTACAGGAGATTATCTTAGGCCTTCTTGCTGCTGACCACTAGTTTTACCAGGTTTGGAGTGAGATTTGGTGATGTCACTACAGTGCTGCTCACTGTTCTCCTTGCTGGAGGGGAAGCTGTACCTGAAGACCTGCAGTACAAAGATCTCCCTGCTTCTGCACCATCCACTCTGCGTATCTGTGCTTCCTCCACTTCTCCGGCTGGTGCTTGACCATTACCCCACAATGCAACAGGGGGGTACCACTCACATAAGGAAGCAAAGCCATGTTCCTCTGACCACTAGGCTCACCAGGATTGGAGTTCTGTTTAGTGATTTCACTACAGTGCTGCTCACTGTTCTCCTTGCTGGAGGGGAAGCTGTACCTGAAGACCTGCAGCGGAAAGATCCCTTTGCTTCCGCTTAATCCATTCTGTGGATCTGTGCTTGCTCTGTCTCTATCATAACCCCACTAGTCATTAGATGATGTCACTACTAAGCTGCTCACTGTTCTCCTTGCTGGAGGGGAAGCTGTACCTGAGGACATGCAGCGGAACGATCTCCTTGCTTCTGCTTAATCCATTCTGTGGATCTGTGCTTGCTCTGTGTCTATCATTACCCCACTAGTCATTAGATGAGGTCACTACTAAGCTGCTCACTGTTCTCCTTGCTGGAGGGGAAGCTGTACCTGAGGACATGCAGCGGAGTGATCTCCTTGCTTCTGCTTAATCCATTCTGTGGATCTGTGCTTGCTCTGTCTCTATCATAACCCCACTAGACATTAGATGAGGTCCCTACTAAGCTGCTCACTGTTCTCCTTGCTGGAGGGGAAGCTGTACCTGAGGACATGCAGTGGAACGATCTCCTTGCTTCCGCTTAATCCATTCTGTGGATCTGTGCTTGCTCTGTCTCTATCATAATCCCACTAGTCATTAGATGAGGTCACTACTAAGCTGCTCACTGTTCTCCTTGCTGGAGGGGAAACTGTACCGGAGGACCTGCACTGCAAGTTTCTCCCTGTTTCTTCCATTCTGAGGATCTGTACTTCCTCCACCTCTCCTGTTGGTTCTTGACCATTACCCCACCAGCAACAGGGGGGTACCACTGACATGAGGAAGCAAAGTCAAGTTCCTCTAAAAAGATGGCAGTCTCTGCACAGGAACAAGGCATGGTAAATCAGTAATAAGAAAAAAAGGACAGCTGCTGGGGATCTACAGGCAATACTGGTTATAAGTCTTTTACCCCATGCTTGGGGGCATGGCTTCCACAATACGAATCCCCTTTAAAGCAAGCATGTCAATCTGGACTTCATGGACAAAACATAAGTAGTAACCACAGAAAACATGCAAATGCATTTGCACCGACAAGCTACATCAAGAGCATCTAAAAAGGCAAACAAACCACATTCGGCTTCCGGTGCGCACAGGTCTTACAGAACATAACGAACATTTAAGGTCTGGGTGGAAAAAATAAAAGAGGACCCGGACGAGTCAACAAACCTCAATATTGCCGCACTCCAGAGCCAAGCTAAATCGTGTCTTCTCGTCTTTCACAAAGTGCAATGCCACCTCGGGGTAACCCTTCTTCTGTAAGTAGGCAATGATCGACTGCCCTACCAGCTTGGCGTTTCTCACCATGTGCAGCACCTAACGGGGAAAACAAAAAAAATGGTGGATAAGTGCTCAGCTCAACCAGAAATATCATTCATGAAGAGAGGAAGCGTCATAGTGTTTAACTACTCTTGAAGACAGCAATGGGAGCCAAAAGCACACTCTAAACCAGGGGTCTCAAACTGGTGGCCCTCCAGCTGTTTGCAAGACTACAAGTCCCATCATGCCTCTGCCTGTGGAAGCCATGCTTGTAACTGTCAGCCTTGCAATGCATCATGGGACTTGTAGTTCTGCAACAGCTGGAGGGCCGCCAGTTTGAGACCCCCTGCTCTAAACTGAGCACTACTGCCAGCAAATCAGAGATTGTCAGTTTTAAAGAGAACCTGTCAAAATAAGATAAACATGGAAACATATTTCTGGGTTGACATTCTTATCCTGGCTTCAGTACAGTAAAGTCTGTGGGCTGTGAATTGCCTTAATATAGTAGCTTGTTTCAGGTCAATGATCTGGGGAGTAGACAAAAAAAAAATATATAAATATAAATATATAAATATATATATATATATATATATATATATATATATATATATATATATATATATATATATATATATATATATATATATATATATATACACATATACACATATACACACACCGTATTTATCGGCGTATAACACGCACCTTTTCCCCCTTAAAATCGGGGGAAAGTCGTGGGTGCGTGTTATACGCCGATACCCCCAAAAAAAAAAAAAAATGGTTGCGGCGCTGAAAAATGGCGACCGCGGCCGAAAAAGACCGAAGCCGGCTGTTCAGCTTCGCTCGTAGTCCCGCCTCCCTGCGCTCGCTCCCGAAACAGCAGGGAGGCGGGACTCCGAGCGGAGCCGAACAGTCGGCTCGGTCTTTTTCGGCCGCGGTTCGGCCTTTTTCGTCCGCGCATGCGCGGTTTGTCTAGCGGCGGGAAATTTAAACGTCGGCAAGGCTGCAAATGACGCTGGCTAACTGCAAATGATACAGGGCAAGCTACAAATGATGCTGGAAAGCTACAAATGACGCTGGGCAGGCTGCAAATGACGCTGGGCAAGGCTGCAAATGACGCTGGGCAAGGCTGCAAATGACGCTGGGCAAGGCTGCAAATGACGCTGGGCAAGGCTGCAAATGACGCTGGGCAAGGCTGCAAATGACGCTGGGCAAGGCTGCAAATGACGCTTAAATGTAAGTTTTTTTTTTTCCCTAAACTTCTCTCCTAAAACTTTTTTTCCTTAAAATTCCCTCCTAAACTTGGGGTGCGTGTTATACACCGATCAATACAGTATATAAAGAAACCTTTAAAGACAAGTCAACAAATGTCTGCTCCCATTCTTCTATCATGCCAGCGTTCCTTTAAAGCAGGGGTCTCAAACTGGCTGCCCTCCAGCTGTTGCAAAACTACAAGTCCCATCATGCCTCTGCCTGTGGGAGTCATGCTTGTAACTGTCAGCCTTGCACTGCCTCATGGGACTTGTAGTTTCGCAACAGCTGGAGGGCCGCCAGTTTGAGACCCCTGCTTTAAAGTGAATACCTCAACAACGTACTTCTCTTATTTTCTCCCTTTTGGTCTGTTAAACATACCATTGAGTGGTGTTCTCAATCTTGCCCCCTCTGTGGACTAGAGAAATACTCCCCCCCCCCCCCCATGTAAAGGAGAAGGAGAGAGGGGGGGATGCATATCCAAGGGTGACAACCATAGGCTCCTCAACAGAAAAGGTAGTGAGAGTTGTCACCCTAAGGCAGAAAGCATGCTACTGGCAGGATCACCATGTGAGAATAAAGAAAAAGTGGTGCATCATTATGAGGCCCGGCGCCTTAACCCAGAAAAAAGTTGGTGGGCCTCTCGATGACGTCGCGCCAGAAAATGGCGGCGCAAGGCCGAGCAGGTGCACGATTCTGAGAGGATTCTGCAGGACAAAGCTGGATCCGCTTGGGAGGGTAAATATCTAGCATAGACCTTCATTGAGAAAGGAGGGGGTGAGCCTAGTGTTGGGCCTCCTGATGCGGGACCAAGAGGGGGGGGGGGCAAAATTCTGAGAGGACTCTACAGGATAATGCTGGATCCTCTTGGGAGGGTAAATATCTGGCATAGACCTTCATTGAGAAGGGAGGAGGTGGGCCTAGTGTTGGGCCTCCTGATGCGGGACCAAGTGGGGGCAGAATTCTGAGAGGACAAAGCTGGATCTGCATGAGAGGGTGAGTTTCTGGCATAGACCTTCATTGAGAAAAGAGGGAGGGGGGCCTAGTGTTGGGCCTCCTGATGTGGGACCAAGCGGGGGGGACATAATTCTGAGAGGACTCTGCAGGACAATGCCGGATCCTCTTGGGAGGGCAAATATCTGGCATAGACCTTCATTGAGGAGGTGGGCCTAGTGTTGGGCCTCCTGATGCGGGACCAAGTGGGGCAGAATTTTGAGAGGACAAAGCTGGATCTGCTTGAGAGGGTGAGTATCTGTCATAGACCTTCATTGAGAAGGGAGGAGGTGGGCCTGGTGTTGGGCCTCCTGATGCGGGACCAAGCGGGGGGACAGAATTCTGAGAGGACTCTGCAGGACAATGCTGGATCCGCTTAGGAGGGCAAATATCTGGCATAGACCTTCATTGAGAAAAGAGGGGGTGGGCCTAGTGTTGGGCCTCCTGATGTGGGACCAAGTGGGGGGACAGGATTCTGAGAGGACTCTGCAGGACAATGCTGGATCGGCCTGGGAGGATATCTGGCATAGACCTTCATTGAGAAATGAGGAGGGGGTGGGCCTAGTGTTGGGCCTCCTGATGCGGGACCAAGCGGGGGGACAGAATTCTGAGAAGACTCTGCAGGACAATGCTGGATCCGCTTGGGAGGGCAAATATCTGACATAGACCTTCATTGAGAAAAGAGGGGGTGGGCCTAGTGTTGGGCCTCCTGATGCGGGACCAAGCGGGGGGACAGAATTTTGAGAAGACTCTGCAGGACAATGCTGGATCTGCTTGGGAGGGCAAATATCTGACATAGACCTTCATTGAGAAAAGAGGGGGTGGGCCTAGTGTTGGGCCTCCTGATGCGGGACCAAGTGGGGGGACAGAATTCTGAGAGGGTTCTGCAGGACAATGCTGGATCTGCTGGGAGGGAATCTGAAATGTTCAAAACCTGCAATAAAAAAGGTATGCTGGGCATAAAAAAATAAAATAAATGGGGTGGTATGGGTGGAGATCTGCTTTAAAGTGGAGTGCCAACAAAAAAAAAAAAATTAAAAGTCAGCAGCTACAAATACTGCAGCTGCTGACTTTTAATAATCGGACACTTACCTGTCCCAGGGTCCAGCGATGCGGGGGAACGAGACCCCCCCTCGTTCCCCGCTCCGCTTGCGGCGCTGGCATTCTTAATGTGGGAACCCGGCTGTGGCTTCACAGCCGGGCACCCAATGCGCATGCGGCGCCCTGCGCCGTGATTCGACGCTCACTCATCTGGGACACATGACAGGTCCCAGATGACTGTGCGGCGCCTAGGGGAAGTGACGTTTAGCCCGGGCAATGAAGGTGGCAGACTACGAGGGACCCCCTAGCAACAGGCATTTAGAGGGGAGTAAAAAAAATTTTTTTTTTTTTCCAATTATATTTTTTTTTTTAATGATTTTTAAGCCACATTTTTTTTTTTTGGTCACAACCCCACTTTAAGCAAAAAATCAACACTAGAATATTCTACATAGAAGGAAGCAGTGAACAGACTTCTAGCACAAGTAACTTCTAAAATCTAGCCCATCATATCACCAAGCTAAGGCTGCAGGGTCCAAAAAAAATGGAATAGGGACTTAACTCTGCCTTGCACTCCCACCCAAGGCAGAGATATATTGTGGGAAGAGTTGCAGTTTAAGGTGAACATATTTGGAAGAGGGCTGGCTAGGAAAAACTACAATGCTGCAACACACTGTGACCTCACATCGGTCCTTACCTCATCATATTTTCGGTTAATCAGGGCCAGCTTGAATTTAAATTCCGTGGGGTCAATGGTGAGCACCCGCGGGCGACATTCCCGGTCCAGACAGTAAACGTTGTTACCCTTCACACGGGTGATGTAGATTGGCAGATCCAGAGTACGAATGATGCCGTGATCACTAAAAAGGAAAAAAAAATAAGATAAGATTAGATAACACAGAAATGTAAAGAAGATGTTTTTATATGCTGCCAGTTGGACAGCTGAAGAATCTGTGGTCAGACAAACGGTCTGTATTTAAAAGCGGAGGGCCACCCTAAAATAAAAAAATTGCGCAGTAGGAAACGGGCAGTGAAGCCGCAAGGATCCACTGCCTGTTTCCCTTCGTTAAGTTGGCGGCGCTGGCAGCCGATCCGATGGACGGATCAGCCTAGGGGGCCGACGTTGCGGGCTCGCTGGACAGGTAAAGTGTCCTTATTAAAAGTCAGCAGCTACAGCGTTTGTAGCTGCTGACTTTAAAAAAATAAAATAAAAAATTGCGGCCAACTTGCTGAACGCCCTATAGCACTTTTACTGCTACAGGGCGGCCGCGCAGAATCTCACATATTTTATTATATATATTAGGGCTGTAGAAATTAAAGATGAATTCCTCAATTAATCGATTCATTTTTTTTGATCGATCAAAATTCTTCTGATTGGTACTCATCTCTCCGCCGGCTTCCGAGTCTTCAGGGAGTTCCGTCGGAGATCCGGTGACGTCACGGACAACAATGTCACCGGACTCCTCCCCCAAGTGCCTCCGTCTGCTAATGAAGGGAAGGGGGGAGAAGTCCGGTGACATCACAGACCTCGACGTCACCGGACTCCACCCCCTTCCCCAAGTGCCTCCGTCTGCTAACGAAGGGAAGGGGGGAGGAGTCCGGTGACGTTGAAGTTCTGATTGAACGTAACGCGTACGGGGGAGGAGCTACGCATGAGGTCACCCACTGCTGCCCTACGGAACTAACAGGATTGTCGGCTTTACCTGCTGTGTTTTTATCATCTTTATGTGAGTAGTTTGTGTTTGAACACAAAAATTGAATCTTATACTTAAGCGGTGAGCACTTAGATCTTTTCTTTCTACCCATGACCCGGCGTCCTTGCTGAGATCTAAGGAGACGTGAGAGAAGTTTATGGTCCGTGTTAACCCTTTTGATACCCGCTTGCATGACCACCTGTTTGCACAGGGGTCCATGCCATAAGGTGAGAGCGATTAGTTAGACCGGAGGTGGAGGGATTGTCACGCTACTGTGGAAAAAAAAAAAAATACTTAGGTCAGTGCTACAGTTTGAATTTAAAATGTATTTGTGTGAACTGTGAAGTTAAGTCATGGATTGTGGAAACTAACTAGTGTCGGGTGATTGTAGGGGGCCGACATCGCGGGCTCGCTGGACAGGTAAATGTCCTTATTAAAAGTCAGCAGCTACAGCGTTTGTAGCTGCTGACTTTAAAAAAATAAAATAAAAATTGCGGCCAACTTGCTGAACGCCCTATAGCACTTTTACTGCTTCAGGGCGGCCGCGCAGAATCTCACATATTTTATTATATATATTAGGGCTGTAGAAATTAAAGATTAATTCCTCGATTAATCGATTCATTTTTTTGATCGATCAAAATTCTTTTGATCGGTACTCACCTCTCCGCCGGCTTCCGGGTCTTCAGGGAGTTCCGTCGGAGATCCGGTGACGTCACGGACAACAATGTCACCGGACTCCTCCCCCAAGTGCCTCCGTCTGCTAATGAAGGGAAGGGGGAGAAGTCCGGTGACATCACAGACCTCGACGTCACCGGACTCCACCCCCTTCCCCAAGTGCCTCCGTCTGCTAACGAAGGGAAGGGGGGAGGAGTCCGGTGACGTTGAAGTTCTGATTGAACGTAACGCGTACGGGGGAGGAGCTACGCATGAGGTCACCCACTGCTGCCCTACGGAACTAACAGGATTGTCGGCTTTACCTGCTGTGTTTTTATCATCTTTATGTGAGTAGTTTGTGTTTGAACACAAAAATTGAATCTTATACTTAAGCGGTGAGCACTTAGATCTTTTCTTTCTACCCATGACCCGGCGTCCTTGCTGAGATCTAAGGAGACGTGAGAGAAGTTTATGGTCCGTGTTAACCCTTTTGATACCCGCTTGCATGACCACCTGTTTGCACAGGGGTCCATGCCATAAGGTGAGAGCGATTAGTTAGACTGGAGGTGGAGGGATTGTCACGCTACTGTGGAAAAAAAAAAATACTTAGGTCAGTGCTACAGTTTGAATTTAAAATGTATTTGTGTGAACTGTGAAGTTAAGTCATGGATTGTGGAAACTAAACTAGTGTCGGGTGATTGTATATAGTGTATACCACATTTACCACTGACTAATGCAGAGTTGCAATGCAAAGAGATCAGCTAAAAGTAGTTGGATCTGTATGTGCGTTATAATTAATCGAAATTAGTTAAAAAAAAAATAAAATAAAAAATCGATTAACCGAACACGAAATTTTTAATCAGTAACAGCCCTATATATATATATATATATATATATATATATATACATACACACACACACACACACACACACACACACACACACACTGCTTTTTCAGTGCTCACTCGCTGCTCTGCTTGTCTGTTGAAGCCTCTAGAAATCCCAAGTATTCCCAGATATGGGAGAGCAAGTGACCGCATCCCCTGTGGGGGCGTCGGCGGTAAAGTAGCGCTATATTTAGCGCTGCTTTACCGTTGTTTTAGCAGCGGTATTCGGCAGATAGCGGTGCGGTTTTAACCCCCGCTAGCGGCCGAAAAAGGGTTAAAACACCCGCAAAGCGCTTTGCCGGAGGTATAGCCGCGCTGCCCCATTGATTTCAATGGGTAGGAGCGGTGCATACACCGCTCATTCACCGCTCCAAAGATGCTGCTAGCGGGACTTTTTTTTACCGTCCTGCTAGCGCACCGCTCCAGTGTGAAAGCCCCCCGGCTTTCACACTGGGGTGAAAGGACCCGCTTTTTTCAGGCGCTATTGTTAGCGATGTAGCACCTGAAAACTGCTTCAGTGTGAAAAGGGGCCTTACACCCAGGATTCAGTGCTTGGGCCTAAACTTGCTAATCCATAGGCACAAACTCTGTAGAGTAGAGAAAAGGGTCAATAGCTCTGCGTATGCTCCAACACATAACATACACAGGGAGTAGCCCCAGGGCCCCAACAGCCAGCAAGTGGAGTATCAGTGATGGTGTCCTAACAAGAGAACCGGTCACCTTGCCTCGAATGGGCAAAGTGAAAGATCCATGTTAACCACTTTCCGACGATGTACGTCCCTTTTTTGAAGAGGGATATCTCGGTAACGGCACCAGCCACAACCGAGATATCCATCTCTTGAGGCGTCGGTCGGCATTCCGATAATGGTGGTCATCGCGGCGGATTCACCGCAAGATCACCGTTATCGGCGGCTGGACAGGTGCCCCCCTCCCGCCGATCTCCCGCGCCTTCCGCCGCTTACCGGAGCCGTCGGCAGCGATCAGGTCCTCCTCCGTGCTGGGTATAGAGACGAGTGAGGCTAAGATGGCCGCCACCCGTCTCTATACCATAGCAGGGCAGAAGCGACGTCAAAACTTCACTTCCGCCCATACCTCTTAAAGGAACATTTTCCAAATGTCATTTTTTTAAATGACATTTTTTTTTTTTTTTTTTGCATTTAAGTTCAAATATGAAATGTGAGGACTTTTTGACCCCAGATCTCATATTTAAGAGGACCTGTCATGCTTTTTTTTCTATTACAAGGGATGTTTACATTGCTTGTAATAGGAATAAAAGTGAGCCAATTTTTTTTTTTTTTTTTTAAAAACAGTGTAAAAATAAATAAAATCAAGAAAAATAAATGAGAAAAAAAAAAAAAAAATTTTAAAGCGCCCCGTCCCGACGAGCTCGCACGCAGAAGCGAACGCATACGTGAGTAGCGCCCGCATATGAAAACGGTGGTCAAACCACACATGTGAGGTATCGCCGCGATCGGTAGAGCGAGAGCAATAATTGTAGCCGTAGACCTTCTCTGTAATGCAAAACATGCAACCTGTAGAATTTTTTAATCGTCGCCTATGGAGATTTTTGAGGGTAAAAGTTTGACGCCATTCCACGAGCGGGGTGCAATTTTGAAGCGAGACATGTTGGGTATCAATTTACTCGGCGTAACATTATCTTTCACAATATATAAAAAAATTGGACTAACTTTACTGTTGTCTTATTTTTTTTATTCAAAAAAGTGAATTTTTTCCAAAAAAAGTGTGCTTGTAAGACCCCTGCGCAAATACGGTGTGAAAAAAAGTATTGCAACGACCGCCATTTTATTCTCTAGGGTGTTAAAAAAAAAAAAAACAATATATAATGTTTGGGGGTTCTAAGTTTTTTTTCTAGCAAAAAAAAACTGTTTTAAACAAGTAAACACCTAAAATCCAAAACGAGGCTGGTCTTAAAGTGGTTAAGTCATGATTCATTACCCACTAGATTTTAGCACGGACTTGTGGAAATGTCAGACTGCGCCTTGTATCTTACCCGGTGGTGAGTGCGTATTTGATGTGGTTGCTGGTCGTGTAGATGAAGACTCCGCTCTCCTCCCATGCACCGCTCTTCACACGAATGTTCTCGTGGATGTTACAGAGAGATTCCAGCTTTCGGTTGCAGATCATGATTGCTGTGAATGGACAAAAAAAAAAAAACACACAGAGGACAACCATCAATCAAATTCTGCAGACATGGGATGTGAGCAGCTAATAACGGTCCTCACACCAGGTCACCATCGTCTTAGTCCAGTGATTGGAACACTCACCATGTTTAGCCAGCAGGGCCACGTGAGACATGTCAGAAGACCAGATGACATATTTGACTTTAGCGATCTTCACAGAAGACAGAGTTCTGCAGACAGATGAAAAAAAATATATATATTAACAGCGGGCAACTAACAGGTAAACTCAGCTGTCTGGAGGTTATTCTGGTTGCACAATTCCCATTCCAGAGATTCTGGATCAAACAGGTCAACGTCAGTGATTGGTTCTCGTAGCTATCAGATTTCAATGGCCAAGTCTGCATCTAGGGCTATCCCGCTGCGCTTACAAAATCTTGTCGACTCCAAATGCCCACATGTACCCAGATCCCACATGTCTTCAACTCACACCAGTGGCCAAGCCCTGACCTGTCCCCCAGCTCCCCAAGTACCATCTACTCATTGCAATGGTGTCAGGGCTGGGCTCAGCCATTCCTTCTCAGAGCTGGCCGCTCAGCTAACAGCTAATTGCCAGCTCCCATCTCTCTCCATAGTTACTCAGCTGTTGATGATATCCTGCTCGTCAGTCCTGCCTACTTAAGCCGTCCAGCCCAGAGGATCTCTGCCTTTGCCTTGGTCAACATCACAGAGACGCTCTCCTGCGTTCCTGTTTAAAGACTGGCTTTGTTGACCCTTCTGGCTCCAGATCCTGCTTGCTGGTTTACTATGTTGATCCCTGACTTCTGGCTTGGCTGACTATCTGTTCCAGTTACTGAACTTTGGCTATGTTTTGGCTACGTTTGTTCTTTTTACTTTTATTATTAAACAAGTGTGATTTAACTGTACTTCTGTCTCGGCCTGATTGCATGGTTCCTGATAAATGGCCAAGTTCCCACCTACCAAGTGCCTTCTCATTGCAGTGGTCAAGCCCCCACCTGCTCCCAGCTACCACCTGCCTTCTCATTGCAGTGGCCAAGCCCCCACCTGTCCCCAGCTACCATGCACCTTCTCATTGCAGTGGCCAAGCCCTCACTTGTCCCCAGCTACTACGTGCCTTCTCATTGCAGTGGCCAAGCCCCCACCTGTCCCCAGCTACCATGCGCCTTCTCATTGCAGTGGCCAAGCCCCCACCTGTCTCCAGCTACCACGTGCCTTCTCATTGCAGTGGCCAAGCCCCCACCTGTCCCCAGCTACCACGTGCCTTCTCATTGCAGTGGCCAAGCCCCCACCTGTCCCCAGCTACCACGCGCCTTCTCATTGCAGTGGCCAAGCCCCCACCTGTCCCCAGCTACCACGCGCCTTCTCATTGCAGTGGCCAAGCCCCCACCTGTCTCCAGCTACCACGTGCCTTCTCATTGCAGTGGCCAAGCCCCCACCTGTCTCCAGCTACCATGCGCCTTCTCATTGCAGTGGCCAAGCCCCCACCTGTCCCCAGCTACCACGCGCCTTCTCATGGCAGTGGCCAAGCCCCCACCTGTCCCCAGCTACCACGTGCCTTCTCATGGCAGTGGCCAAGCCCCCACCTGTCCCCAGCTACCACGTGCCTTTTCATGGCAGTGGCCAAGCCCCCACCTGTCCCCGGATCCTAATTTCCTCTATGCTCTGCCCAAATTAAAATGTGCAAACACCACAAGGAACTTACCTGTGAGCTTGCCCACTCACAATTTGGAACCACAGACCTGCTGCTCTCCATTTCCACTCCCAAAGCCCATCATTTTATTGCAGAGATGAAAATATATTCTATATTCCTGGTCATGCAATTGGCAGATAAAAGAAGCCTCAGCTTGCTCTATCCAAGTCCCCAATGCCTTTCAACCTGCCACTGAAGGCTTATCATGAACGTCCATGGTTAAACCCTTGGGGCGGGGGGGCGAAACGTGTTGGTGTGGCTTGGATGGAGCAAGCTGAGGCTGCTTTTATCTGTCGATTGCATGACAAGGAATGGTGTACAGCTTCTGAAATATTTTTTAGCCTCTGTGGTGTGCCTTGGGGTTAGGACGGAACCACTCTCAGCGGGCTTCCACCTCATAGGATCACAGTTTCCTGAGCGGGGCCCCTGAGCAATATTCAGGGTCCCACCATTTTATTGCTGCATTTCCTTGACAATTTAAAGCATATCCTTCAATTTGAATTGTCTTGTTCATATTTAACCACCTGATTACTGGGCACTTAAACCCCCCTCGTGACCAGACCAATTTTCAGCTTTTGGCGCTGACGCACTTGGAATGACAATTGCGCGGTCATACAACACTGTACCATTTTTTCCCCCACAAATAGAGCTTTCTTTTGGTGGTATTTAATCACAGCTGGGGTTTTTATTTTTTGCTAAACAAATAAAAAAAGATGGAAAATTAAAAAAATATATAAAATCATGTTTAATAGTTTGTTATAAAATTTAGCAAACAGGTAATTTTTCTGCTTCATTGATATGCGCTGATGAGGCGGCACTGGTGGGCACTGATAGGCTGCACTGGTGGGGACAGATAAGTCGGTACTGATGGGCACAGCAAAGATGGCACTGATGGGCACAGCAAAGATGGCACTGATGGGCACAGCAAAGATGGCACTGATGGGCACGGATGGCACTGATAGATGGCACTGATAGATGGCACTGGGCACTGGTAGGGGACACTGAGGGGCACTGGTAGGGGGCACTGGTAGGGGACACTGATGTGCAGCACTGGCACTGTGGGCACTGACAGATGGCACTGGGGGCACTTTAATTAGAAAATGTGGGCACCCTGGGCATATTGCAGTGAGAGGGACTGATGTCCCTCTCACTGCCGCCGGTGATCGGCTTTTTTTTTTCTCATCGCGCTGTCAGCGCGAGAAGGAAAAAAAGCCGATTACCGGCTCGGTTAATATCACATGATCAGCTG
Organism: Lithobates sylvaticus; assembly: GCA_028564925.1. Lineage (NCBI taxonomy): Eukaryota > Metazoa > Chordata > Amphibia > Anura > Ranidae > Lithobates > Lithobates sylvaticus. The sequence continues at coordinate 29,343,373 of CM053038.1, forward strand.
TCATTGGCTGACAGCTGATCACGTGGTAAGGGGTCGGGATCGACCCCTTACTCGGATCTGTAATCCAGCGAGTCTCACAGACTCGCTGATCACAGAGCGCGCCGCGCGCGCCCTTCAGGGGGTGCGCAGGCAGCTCGTTGCCGGGACGACGTCAATAGACGTCGTCCCGGCACATTAGTTCCGCGCAGTAGCCGTCATTTGGCTATAGCGCGGGTCTATAGTGGTTAAACTGTACACAGTCATTTTACATTGTAAAAATCCATTATGCAGGTCCCCAGAGTTCTTACCGTTTCTGTTGCACATCGAACAGCGTGATGGAGTCCGCGTCGCGGAGAAGCAGGTTCCCAGTGCCGGCGTAGAAAATCTCATCGCAGTTTGGCACCTGAACTTTCTTAGTGATCTCGTTCTTCAGGTTCTTAATAAGGATCTGTGGGAAAGTGAAAGATAAACCAGTTCATTATTTTTTTTTGGGGGGGGTCGTACATAAATCCTTTATTAGCGAGGAGAGCATTGGAAGTGAACTCACGGAATGCATGCGATCCAGGACGGCGAATCTATTGCGAGCCACCCAGACAGCGGTCAGCCCAGAGGAGCGCTTCCCTTCAGGAGCTACAGGATGATCACAGCGTATTACAATCACGTTATACTGAATGACAAAAGGGTCACTTTAATAATATAAACAACCTCTTACCATCAGGGTTCTGAGAGTCTGAGTCCTTAGGGATGGTGTACAGGTCATAAGTGCTGTTCTCCAGGTTGCTGGCCCTCTGTAATAAGGCGACAGATCAATTCAAAATACAAATACAACACAAAACATCCAGTTTTAATTTTTTGATTTCGGATTTAAATAAGTGTGAAAGAAAAAAAAAAAAAAAAAAATAAAAAAAAAAGCTACAATGAATACAGCAGTAGTTCATAGATGTGAACTCTTTTACATGCTGAAATTATTGTACGCATGTTTTAGTCACTCTTTTGGCCATCCCCGTGAGTAAGGTCCGGTGGGCGCCGGAGTGAAACGCGTTGGTGGCGTGGTCTGGTGGGGGTCCAGGCGGAGAATGCCATTCACTATCATACAGCAGGTCTTGACTTGATGTGGGGCTCCCGGGACACCCAATCAATCACTCTCTACCATTGCTTTAAAGAGGAAGTAAAGCCGTTTAAAAAAAATAAAATAAAAATAGGAAGCTGCAAGGCAAAGTCATAATGAGCTAGTATGCATAGCATACTAGCTCATTATGAATAACTTACCTGAGAACGAAGCCCCCCCAAGCGCCCCTCGTCCACATCCTCCTCCGCTATCGATACAGGAGTGACTTCCAGGTCTCGCCGCTCCAGCGCTGTGATTCGCTGGAGCGGCGATGACGTCACTCCCTCACATGCGCACGAGAGCGGCATATCGCCGTGATCTCGGCATGCGCAGTGCGCCTGCGCGCCGCTGTCTACGTGTAGGTTTAGGAGATATTTCTTGGACCTACAGGTAAGCCTTAATCTAGGCTTACCTGTAGGTCAAAGTGGTCCCAGAGGGTTTACTTCCACTTTAACCACATACCCACTGGGCAGTTAAACCCCCTTCCTAACCAGACCAATTTTCAGCTTTCGGTGCTCTCACACTTTGAATGACAATTACTCCGTCATGCAACACTGTACCCAAATGAATTTTGTGTCCTTTTTTTCACACAAATAGAGCTTTCTTTTGGTGGTATTTAATCACTGCTGGGTTTTTTATTTTTTGCGCTATAAATCAAAAAATACTGAAAATTCGGTAAAAAATAAATAAAAATTCTTTTGTTTCTATTAAAAATTATTGCAGAGTATTGCAGAGTATTGGCAGAGTATTGGCAGAGTATTGGCGAGTATTGGCGAGTATTGGCAGAGTATTGGCGAGTATTGGCGAGTATTGGCGAGTATTGGCAGAGTATTGGCAGAGTATTGGCGAGTATTGGCAGAGTATTGGCGAGTATTGGCGAGTATTGGCGAGTATTGGCGAGTATTGGCAGAGTATTGGCAGAGTATTACAGCGTTGCACAGTGGGGGCAGAGCGTTGCACAGTGGGGGCAGAGCGTTGCACAGTGGGGGCAGAGCGTTGCACAGTGGGGGCAGAGCGTTGCACAGTGGGGGCAGAGCGTTGCACAGTGGGGGGCAGAGCGTTGCACAGTGGGGGCAGAGCGTTGCACAGTGGGGGCAGAGCGTTGCACAGTGGGGGCAGAGCGTTGCACAGTGGGGGCAGAGCGTTGCACAGTGGGGGCAGAGCGTTGCACAGTGGGGGCAGAGCGTTGCACAGTGGGGGCAGAGCGTTGCACAGTGGGGGCAGAGCGTTGCACAGTGGGGGCAGAGCGTTGCACAGTGGGGGCAGAGCGTTGCACAGTGGGGGCAGAGCGTTGCACAGTGGGGGCAGAGCGTTGCACAGTGGGGGCAGAGCATTGCACAGCGGTGGCATTGTACCGATCGGTACAGAGAGGGGAGGGAGGAACCGGCGTCATGACGTGACGCCGGTTTGTGTACATGTGATCGCTCCGTCATTTGACGGAGCGATCACGTGGTAAACGGCCGCTATCAGCGGCTGTTTACCGTGATCCGTGATGCGCCGGGTCCTCGGGACCCGACGGTCACGGATGTTCCCGAGTGCGCGCCCCAGGGGGCGCGCGGGAGCATGTTTCTGGGAGGACGTCCGTAGGACGTCCACTTAGAACAAGCCGACCGCGCTGTGGCCGTCTTTCGACTATAGCGCGGTCGGCATGTGGTTAAAGTGGTTGTAAACCCTTACAAACCACTTTGACCTACAGGTGAGCCTAGATTAAGGCTTACCTGTAGGTCAAAGAAATATCTCCTAAACCTACACAGTTTAGGAGATATTTGCAAAAAGCAGGGCACCGCTTTCTATGGCGCATGTGCCGTAAACAGCGGCACGCTGCTGCTAACGGCGACAAGCCGCCAGTGGCGGCTCCCGCGTGCATGCGCGACAGCGACGTCATCGCGGCTCCGGCAAATAACATCGGCTGAGCCGCGATACCCTGAAAGAAGATGGATGCTTCGTGGGACAGCGGCGACATCGCTGGCTCCTGTGTCAGGTAAGTGACACATAATGGGCTACTATGCGATGCAGTGCATAGTAGTCCATTATGCTTTACCTTTGCAGGGAAACAAAGAGGAAGTAAACCCATCAATTTCAATTTCTCCCCATGCAATTTCACTCTCCACCTGCTCTGAGACATACAATAAATAGCAGCTAGACTCAAAATCAGTTTACTGAATCAGATCAGACAGCGATTGGTTGCCAGAGGTATCATTACTGCTCATTGACTGGCAGCTAAAGGTTGCAGCACACATTATGGATCACTGATTGTTTGCTAGATGTTATAGCACATGACTTCTGCTTGTTGATTGGTTGCTAGAGGTTACTGTACATCAATACTGCTCACTGATTGGTTAATGGACATCCTTACCACTCACTGATTGGTTGCTAGAGGTTACTTAGAAAAATAATTTGTAATTGCTTAAGTATTGATTCTTGTTATATTTTATAAATAAATGTTATCTTTGGTAATACACAAGGTCGGTGAACCCTCCTTTTCTTTTTGTAGGTTTCAGTTCCAAGGACACCCACTGTTCTGAGGAGAGCAGCAAGACCTGTGACATTCCACATATTTTTCCAAAAGGGTTGGCTACACCACCTACTGATTTGACCAAGCTCCCGAGTGCAGGAGATTGTATTGTGTTGGTTGCTAGAGGTTACTGCACATCAGTACTGCTCACCGATTGGTTGCTAGAGGTTACTGCCAGTCTGCGGCTATTTACATATTAATGCCACCGCTATTTACATATTAATGCCACTGCTATTTACATATCAATTCTGCCAAACCGCGGCTAATTGCCTATTAATGCTGTCTCTATTTACATATCAATGCAGGTTATTTACATGTAAGCACAGGGTCTGCAGGTGAGTCATCTGTATACGGCAAAAGGCCGGGCTGGGCAGCATTAGTAACAGAACTTCACACTGTGATATCGGGACACAGCACGGGAGTAAAAATTCAAGGGACAAGGGAATTTAAACTGGGATAGCTGGCAAGTATGAGGCAGCTGCTTTGGGCCCCACAACAATGACAGGCCCAGGGCAGCTGCCCCTTTTGCCCTGCCTTAAGGACAGCCCTGCTAAGGAAGGTAGGCAAAGAGAACGCTGTACTTTGTATATGCATAGTTTTGTATATTATTAATAACTTGCGATTGTGGGCAATAAACCTCTCAGACAGCATTATAATCTGATGCAATTATTTTTCTTACCGTGCAGAGCAGTACAGCGTTTTCAGCTGGGTTATAAGACATGTTAAATACTGGGAACTTGGAGCCACTGTATAGAAAAAGAAAAAAGGATAAATCAGACCCAAAACCAAAATGTGGTGAGCTAAAATCAGACTTGCTGGATCCCCTATTTGAATCATGTCAGTTCCGTCTCCTCTCCTAGAGGCGGAGGCATGATGGGATTTGTAGACTCGCCACTGCTGGAGTGCTGAGGTCGCCTACCCCCTACCTTAGAAGTATACCCAATTATTCCCATCTCACCTTCTGAGCTGCATGACGGCCACATCCTTGGAGCTGTTGAAATCCAGTTGGCGGAGGAATCGGTCCTTTACGTAGTACAGGATGTTCCCGTGGACGGCGTAGGCTGGCCTTTCCCGCTCCAACTTGAATACAATCATTCCTCCGTCATGTCCTGGAGGAGCAAATCACAACAGGGTTAGAGAAAAACCAAGTCTTAGTCAGTGGCGGCTGGTGCTCAAAATTTTTGGGGGGGCGCAAACAAACAGCCTCACTGTGCCATCAAACGCTGCCACTGTGCCCATCAAACGCTGCCACTGTGCCCATCAAACGCTGCCACTGTGCCCATCAAACGCTGCCACTGTGCCCATCAAACGCTGCCACTGTGCCCATCAAACGCTGCCACTGTGCCCATCAAACGCTGCCACTGTGCCCATCAAACGCTGCCACTGTGCCCATCAAACGCTGCCACTGTGCCCATCAAACGCTGCCACTGTGCCCATCAAACGCTGCCACTGTGCCCATCAAACGCTGCCACTGTGCCCATCAAACGCTGCCACTGTGCCCATCAAACGCTGCCACTGTGCCCATCAAACGCTGCCACTGTGCCCATCAAACGCTGCCACTGTGCCCATCAAACGCTGCCACTGTGCCCATCAAACGCTGCCACTGTGCCCCTTAAGTGCTGCCACTGTGCCCCTTAAGTGCTGCCACTGTGCCCCTTAAGTGCTGCCACTGTGCCCATCAAACGCTGCCACTGTGCCCATCAAACGCTGCCACTGTGCCCATCAAACGCTGCCACTGTGCCCATCAAACGCTGCCACTGTGCCCATCAAACGCTGCCACTGTGCCCATCAAACGCTGCCACTGTGCCCATCAAACGCTGCCACTGTGCCCATCAAACGCTGCCACTGTGCCCATCAAACGCTGCCACTGTGCCCATCAAACGCTGCCACTGTGCCCATCAAACGCTGCCACTGTGCCCCTTAAGTGCTGCCACTGTGCCCCTTAAGTGCTGCCACTGTGCCCCTTAAGTGCTGCCACTGTGCCCCTTAAGTGCTGCCACTGTGCCCCTTAAGTGCTGCCACTGTGCCCCTTAAGTGCTGCCACTGTGCCCCAAGTGCTGCCACTGTGCCCCAAGTGCTGCCATTGTGCCCCAAGTGCTGCCACTGTGCCCCAAGTTCTGCCACTGTGCCCCAAGTTCTGCCACTGTGCCCCAAGTTCTGCCACTGTGCCCCAAGTTCTGCCACTGTGCCCCAAGTTCTGCCACTGTGCCCCAAGTTCTGCCACTGTGCCCCTTAAGTGCTGCCACTGTGCCCCTCAAGTGCTGCCACTGTGCCCCTCAAGTGCTGCCACTGTGCCCCTCAAGTGCTGCCACTGTGCCCCCTGCCTGCCCTCTGCACTTACCTTGTCCCGGTGTGCAGCTGGTGACGGCGTCAGGCGACGAGCGGTGTCTCCGTCGGATGTCTTCTCCCGCGCTCCTCCTGTCTTCTTCTGCTGTGATTGGACGCTAGGTGATTGGACGCCTAGCGTCCAATCACAGCGCCTGTGACTTCAGCCAATCAGGTGACAGGTAACAGACCTGGCAACCTGATTGGCTGAGAGGCGGGTCTGTGTTAGGGAAGCGATGTATTCGCTTCCCTAACACAATACTGTGTAAGCAGCGAACGCAAAGCATTGCGCCCGCTGTTTACACTTAGGGAAGCCTATTAGAGCACACTGCTCTAATAGGGTCCCCTATTAGAGCTTACAGCTCTAATAGGGGCGCTTCCCGCAACACCCCCCCCACTGTAATTCAGATGCCCGGCGCCCGATCAGGGGCCGGACACCTGAATAGGGGGCGGCAGCGGTGACAATAGATAGATTCATGCAATGCATGAATCTATCTATTGGTGATAGAGCGGTGCAGGAGAGGGGGGGCGGCGCTCCTGCGCCCTCTATGCACGCACCGCCACTGGTCTTAGTTATAGTTATAAAGGCCTATCCAGACTGGTCTACAGGAGCCTCAACAGGCCCACACCGGGCATTTAAGAAACAGTTATCATGATGGTCAAAGTGAACCTGTCAATGCTAAAACAAAGCACAACTAAAATAAGCCCCAAAGCAGGAAGACAAGGTGCCCACAGACAACTTTTGAGGCCTCAAAAATAAAAGAAACCGCCACGCTCAGTACTTAAAGAGGAAACTTCATAAGTTCAAAAAGTGAAGTCCTGCTGATCTTTGAGGTGAGCATTATCTGGCAAACATGTTCCCGAAAACGCCACTTTACCATAAAATGCTCCCTCTGCCCTTTACTGCCAAGGGGCAAAGAAAGATGGATTTCTAACACTGCGCCGGAGCACCGTGACACCACCAACCTCAACCTTTGGAGGTTGGTGGCGTGGCGGTGAAAAAGGTAATAATAATAGGTTAAGAGATTCAAAAAGGCAAGCATTTTCCCCCAAGCATGGACGAGATAGATAAATCTTTACCTGCTGCAAAGAGGTTGAGGTTGGGGTGAGCAGCCAGAACCCAGAAGCGATCGTGGTCTCGGCGGAAGGTCTGGACTCCGGTTCTACAAAGATAAAACAGTGATAAAAAGGTTAACTCAAAGGGTAACTCCACAGCTGGGAAAGTGAGAATCAGCAGAGATATGGGTCCTTGTCATTTGTAAGTAGAATTCCAGTCTTTAAAATGCTCCCTCCTCTCTCCTAACAAATATGTTGAATAACTTCTGTAAAAATAAAAATAAAAATATACTTACCTATTTTCAGGTTACTTCGGTCTGGTCACGTGATCCGGCTTCCGTGGTCAGCCGGTGGCACCTGCAGGGGAGAGGAGGGAGCGCAGACACTGGGATGGCCCATTGAAGCCTATGGGTGATGTTACTGCTTCAGGCTTTACCAGCGCTCACTCTTCTCCCCTGCAGCGCCACTGGCTGACACAGGGGAGATCACGTGACCTCACCAAAGCGGGCTGACAATAGGTATGTCGTTCCCCGCAGAGACAGAACGGGGATCTGCTGAAGTTAAGGAGGCAAATCTCCGTTCTGTCGGGGGGGGGGGGGGGGGGGGGGGGTGTCGGGGGGGGGGTGACACTGAGATCTGTCTTTCTGCTATGCAAGAAGAGGGATCATCTGTGTGTTTCCCCCATCACACTGTTCCCCATACAGTTTACTAACTGTGTAATCACAAAACAGGGAACAAATTTAACCCCTTGATTGCCAATGTTAACCCCTTCCCTGCCAGTGTCATTAGTACAATGTCAGTGCACATTTTTAACACTGATCACTGTATTAATGTCCCTGGTTCTCAAAAAAAGTGTCAAAAATGTCAGTTAGGTGTCCGATCCGTCCGCCACAATGTTGCGGTCCTGCTAAAAATCACTGACCGCCACCATTACTAGTAAAAAAAATTAAAAAAAAGAAGATAAAAATGCCATAAAACTATCCCCCTTTTGTAGACGAGATAACTTTTGAGCAAACCAATCAATATACTCTTTACCAAAAATATGTAGAAGAATACATATCGGCCTAAACTGATGAATAAATATGTTTTTTTTTTTTTTTTTTTATACATATATTTTTTGGATATGTATTATAACAGAAAGTAATATTGTTTTTTGTTTTAAATTGTCGCTCTTTTTGTATTTATAGCACAAAAAATGAAAACAAAAAACAAACAGATGATCAAATGGCACCAAATAGAAAGCTCTATTTGTGGAAAAAACAAACAAACAAAAAAAAAAGGACGTCGACTTTGTTTGGGTACGTCGCACCACCGCACAACTGAGTTAAAATAACGCAGTGCCGTATCGCAAAAAATGGCCTGGGCATTAAGGGGGAAGGGTAAATCATTCTGGGCCTGAAGTGGTTAATATATACCAAACACAGGAGCTCAGCTCTCTCCCTGCTCATTGGCTCAGAGACAGCAGCAGGAGCCATTGTCTGGCTGCTTCCAATCACAGCCAGTGAGGAGGGAGCGGAGCTGAGCCACATGAGTGCCCCCCATAGCCAACCAGGGGTGGGGGAGGAGGAGGGTTTAGGAAGAGGAGGAGGGAGGAGAAAGAGAAAGAAGGGAGAAGGAGAAAGAGAAAGAAGGGAGAAAGAGAAAGAGAAAGAAGGGAGAAAGAGAAAGAGAAAGAAGGGAGAAAGAGAAAGAGAAAGAAGGGAGAAAGAGAAAGAGAAAGAAGGGAGGAGAAAGAGAAAGAAGGGAGGAGAAAGAGAAAGAAGGGAGGAGGAAGAGGGAAAGGGGAGGAGAAGGGAGGGAGGAGGGAGGAGAAGGGTCACAGGCTGGGGGAGGGACAAGACCTGTAAGCGCTACTTGAACATCAGAAGAAAATAAAGTCAGGTCTCCCCCCCTGGGATCCCACAGGTATGATATATACATACTTACATTGGTCAAAGCTGTAACCATGTAACAATATCTATACTTGGAATTCTTATAGGAGTCGGTGACCCCCCTCACCTCTTGGACATATCCCAGACGCGGATGCTCTTATCTTCGGAGTTGCTCAGGATCAGCTCCTGTCGGGGGTGGAAGACGGCGCAGGAGACATTGTTGTAATGTCCGCGGCAAGTGTCCACTTCCCAGGCCTTGGATTCTGTGAATGGGGGGGGGGGGGGGGGGGGGGGGGGAAACAAACAATGACAGACGTCAGATGGTTTAAAACGTTCCATAAAAGCCACAACTTTTTTTTTTTTTTTACATTTTCTGACAGAGTGAAAAAAAAAATCTGAACTTGCTATCCCCACCCCCACACCCCCCCCCCCTTTTCTCTCACATGCTGCCTTTAGGAGGAGACTTCTCTTCACTTCCTGTTCTGTCATCTGGACAGGAAGTAAGGGGGAAATCTCTCTCACTGAGACACAGACAGCAATTAAATCCTGACTGAGATTGTAAACGTTTCTCACAAATACGGGAGATTTAGTAAAACCCGGGGGACTCAGAATCTGGTGCCGCTGTGCATGGTAGCCAATCAGCTACTACCGCCAATTACCTACCTGAGGACAGAGCCTATTTTTTTTCAGACTTCGTGTTTACAAGTCATTTTTATTTATTTGTTGCTAGAAAATGACTTAAAAACCCCCGAAACATTATATATATATATATATATATATATATATTTATTTTTCAGACACCCTAGAGAATAAAATGGCGGACGTTGCAATACTTTCTGTCACACCGTATTTGCGCAGCGGTCTTACAAGCGCAATTTTTTTGGGGAAAAAATACACTTTTTTTTTATAAAAAAAATAAAAAAGACAACAGTAAATCTCAAAAGGCGGAGAAGTGATAACAGTTCCTACAGTCTATCGAGGTTTATGGTGGTGACATCTCTGAGCTTCCAGGTCTGCACACCTGTTGCAGCCATGCAAATTGCTCTGCCCAAACTGACTCTCACCCATCAAGGCGTTTTTTTTTTAAAAAATTTGCATAACTCCGCCCACTGCTTGTACAGTGGAACCTTGGTTAACAAGTAACGCGGTTAACCGCTTCCCGACCGGCGCACGCCGATGTACTTCGGCAGAATGGCACGGCTGGGCAAATTGCCATACTTGTACATCCCATTTGCCGCCATGCCATCGCATGCGTGCGCCGGCCGGGACCTCCGCGAGTCGGGTCCCGCAGACTCGATCGCCGCGGGGATAACCCACGATCGCCTCACGGAGAGGAAGAACGGGGAGATGCTAATGTAAAACAAGCATCTCCCTGTTCAGCCTAGTGACAGGACACTGATCACAGCTCCCTGTGATCGGGAGCAGAGATCAGTGACGTGTCACACGTAGCCACGCCCCCTACAGTTAGAAACACTTCCCAGGGCACACTTAACCCTTACCCTGCCTCCTAGTGGTTAACTCCTTCACTACCAGTGTCATTTACACAGGAATCAGTGCATTTTTATAGCACTGATCGCTGTATAAATGACAATGGTCCCAAAAATGTATTTTTATCTTATATCGCAGTCCCGATAAAAAAATAAAAAAATAAATAAATAAAAAAAAACCCTGATCGCCGCCATTACTAGCAAAAATTTTTTTATAAAAAATGCTATAAAACTATCCCCTATTTTGTAAACGCTATAACTTTTGCGCAAACCAATCAATAATTGCTTTTTTTTTTACCAAATATATGTAGAAGAATACGTATCGGCCTAAACTGATGTTTTTTTTTTATTTTTTTTGATATTTTTGGGGGATATTTATTATAGCAAAATATAAAAAAATAATGTGTTTTTTTCAAAATTTTCGCTCTGTTAATAGCGCAAAAAAAAATTAATAAATAAAAAAACAAAAACGTAGAGGCGATCAAATACCACCAAAAGAAAGCTCTATTTGTGGGGGAAAGACGACATCAATTTTGTTTGGGAGCCACGTCGCACGACCTTGCAATTGTCAGTTAAAGCAACGCAGTGCCGAATCGCAAAAAGTGCTCTGGTCTTTGGCCAGCAAAATGGTCCGGGGCTGAAGTGGTTAACGAGCGTTTTTTAAAGACTTGCAACTTTTTTTTTTAAATCCTGACTCGGTTTGTGAGTGTTGTCTCGCAAAACGAGCAGAATTCAAGCTACTGGGGTGTGCAGTACCGCATTTGGCCAGAGGTGCGGGGGGGGGGCGACAGTGACACTCGGAGCCTTTTCGGAAATACTTGGAAACACTCGGAAACGCTCCATTCCTGAGCCTTTCCGAGGGTTCCCAAGTTCACACGAGCTGTCCCCGAGTATTTCCGAGGCTCTCCGGCGCCCCCCACCACCTCTGGCCACATGCGGTATTGCATGCAAAAGAAGTTAATGTGGAACGAATTATCTTCGTTTCCATTGACTTCTATGGGGAATCTCGCTTTGATATGCGAGTGCTTTGGATTACAAGCATTCTCCTGGAACGCATTAAGCTCGTAATCCAAGGTACCACTGTATCTGGGCTGAGGGCTCTGGAGGGGAGTAGTGAAGCAGGGGCGGCGGCTGTGATGGAAGCCATCTACAGCACGGTCAGCCCCTCCCACCAGCCTTGTATTGCACAGAGAAGCACAGAGACCCCATGTGTAAAATAAGGTGTGTAATGAAAAAAAGAAAGATTTTATTTAAACATTTTATTAGTAGGTTGGTGAGGGGGGGGGGGGGGGGGGAGGGGGGGGGGGGGGGGGGGGGGGGGATAACAAGCAGGGAAGGCAAAAACGTAAGCGGATTAAACTTCAGCATTAAAAGGATAGAGCTGCTTCCAGCAAAGCTGAAGGCTGGGGATGCAGAGGGGGGTGATAGTGACCAGGGAAGGCCTAAATTACTATCACCACCCTACCACCAATCACAGACACAATAGCCGAATCCTACTCAAACTGCAAGACGGTAATGGGAGTGCTTAGATCTGTGTTCCTTCACAGCAGCAGAGAAACCTCGTCTAATTTGGTACATAAAAAGGCCAAAAAAAAAAAAATCTGTTCTTAGGGTCATGAAAAATAAAAAAATAAAAATGTCTCTTAGAGACGCCAAGCTAAAGCTGAGCAGATGCTGCCAGATGGAGGAATACAGACCAGAGAGAAAGGGAAAGCCATCATCAATCTTCATGTACAGACTACAAAATGCGAAAAAGAAGGAAGAAAGAAAGAAAGAAAGAAAGAAAGAAAAAGAAAGAAAAGAAAAGAAAGAAAGAAAGAAAGAAAGAAAGAAAGAAAGAAAGAAAGAAAGAAAAAAGAAAGAAAGAAAAAGAAAGAAAGAAGAAGAAGGAGAAGGAGGAGAAGAAGAAGCACCGCCCACTCTCTCTCCCCATTGGCTCCGGCTACTGTTAAACTTAGTGAAGGAGGGGGGCAGGGCAAAGCCGCACTGTGCGGGATGACGTCACACCCCAAATCCAGCATTAAAGCTCTACACTCTACGCTCTTACACTGTCAGCTCTCAGCCAAAATTCATTCTTAAAAGGAGGGTTGGCTCCATTTTACTGGGCATGTGCGTGATTTGATGACGATGTCTGCATTAGGCAGATGAGTCTTTATAGCAAGTCTGCACCAGGAATAATAAAAAGATAGAAATGACAAAGCAGGACCAACAATCCTTTCCAATTGGACTGCCATACATGGCGTCCCCCTCCCTTATACTTACCTGAATCTCGATCCAGCGATGTGCATGAGAACAGCGGCTCTCCCGAGTCGCTCTCCTCTCATTGGCTCACGCTGCAGCGGGAGCCACTGGCTCCTGCTGCTGTCAATCAATCACAACCAGGACCACCAGCAGCGGGGAACTCAAACAGAAGAGGATCAGGGCTGCTCTGTGCAGCATCATCAGAAGGCCAGCTGCTAGGACCCAGAAGAGAAAGCCGGCCTCCAGATGACATCACAAAGAAGATGACGGCACCTGACCCAGGAGATGGCAACAACAGGACAGTGCCTGATTTACTGGGCAGGTATGTCATTTCACCCCACTCCAGCGGACCAGGTAAGAAGGGGGTAGTTAATAAAATTAAACCGGGGGGGGGGGGGGGGGGGGGGGGGGGGGAGTAAAAACTCCTTTACAAACTGACAGACCTTCCAATTGGACAATTATCTCCTTTCGGACAGTTCTCAGCTGCATTCATAGAGCCATTGAGGACTACTGTAATTGGCTACAGCTATCACATGGTACAGGGTGAGGCAGTGCTTGGCCCTGTACCATGTGATCGCTGTGACCAATCACTTGATGGCTGAAAGAATGGCAGCCATGTTTACTATAGGACATGCGATCACTGTGAAAGGCTACAGCGATCGCATGGTGCCAGGGGAGGAGCACCGCTAATCGGTACTCAGATTGGTGATCTGCCGTGTCCAGTAGCACAGTGGTCAAAGGATTGCACCAATGCATGCCTCCGGTGGCGCACACGAGGCGCAGCTCTAAGAGGACATACGACCGGCCAGGAAGTGGTGCCTGGGATCACCATGTTGGCTAGAAATACCGAGGTATGTTCCTAATACTCATAAAAACCAAGGAAGCTACTTGGGTCAGTAGCAAATCATCATCATTTCCAAAGTAAAGTACAATGGGAAGAACTACTACTAGATCTTAAGCCAAAGCTGCTAGGCAGATATAAAAGGAAGACTTGGAGTTCAGACACTTGATCGCCTGGCCGTCTATTACACAAAGATCACAGCAATGCCCAGAGCCTCAGTAGTGTTACGGAGAAGGTACTATTGGGTTTATCACAACAGCCTGCTGGAGAAGAGACAACAACGCTGCACAGAACACTACAGAGCACGGACGGTAGTCACACACAGACGGGGACAAAACACATGCAGGCAGAAACCACCATGTATGGAGAACTGGCCTGCGCAGGCTGGGACAACCTCTGGAAAAGACACAAAGAGGACTCCGTGTTAAATCTCATCCCTATCCCACAGATACACCCCCAGTACATACATAATAGAAACATTGCTAGCAGCAGCCACTCAGAGTTCATTCTGTGTAGGCCAGACCCCAGCTGAGTGAATTCTGATTGGTCGCTATGGTTTTCCCTTAATAAAAAAAAAAAAAAAAAAAAGAACACTCCTTAATGAATAAAGGCTGTGAGTGATATAAAGTCACTTACCGTTCATTCTCCAGATCTTCACCTGCCTGTCATCAGCTCCAGACACAATCAGAGGCATGGTAGGGTGGAAGGCGGCCCAGTTCACACCACGATCGTGACCCTGGGGTTGAAGGAACAAGGGAAAAATAAAAAAAAAATAAAAAAGTTATTAACTTGGCAACCCATCCACATAGCTAAATACTCTTTAGATCCTAAGCTCTCACGAGCTGGGCCCTCCTACCCCTCTTGTAATGAAACTGTACAGTCTCTTTATTCTGAAAAGCTGGGTCACCTGCTGGCAGAACTGAGGTTTCTGGATCAGAAGGTTATAGTTCTGGTGTCCGTCAGCAGGTGTCTCCAAGCAGATAGTTTTCATCTGATGCTGGCTGCTGGGAGGGAATTTAGTCCCTTCCTCTACTATTCCCTCCTGCTTCAGTGTTTTGCCTGATAGCCAGATAAACGCCTGCTGACTAAACCTGGTTCCCCTTCCTGACTATTGCCTTCACCTGATGCTGGCTGCTGGGAGGGTATTTAGTCCCTCTACAGTGTTTTGCCCGACAGTTTTAGTGAGCAAGCGTTTATCTGGCAAAATACCGTAGAGGGACTAAATACCCTCCCAGCAGCCAGCATTAGGTAAAGAACAATAGTCAGGAAGGGAAACCAGGACTGGGATCAGGAACAAGGGGAGCAAGTAAGAGGCAGCAGGGTACTGGATACAGGGCAGGATTAAGACTCAGCCAGATAAAAGCTTGCTCACTAAACCTAACGGGCAAAACACTGTAGAGGGACCAAATACCCTCCCAGCAGCCAGCATTAGGTAAAGAACAATAGTCAGAAAGGGGAACCAGGACTGGGATCAGGAACAAGGGGAGCAGGTAAGAGGCAGCAGGGTACTGGATACAGGGCAGGATTTAGACTCAGCCAGAAAAATGCTTGCTGACTAAAACAGAGTCTAAATCCTGCCCTATATCCAGTACCCTGCTGCCTCTTACCTGCTCCCCTTGTTCTTGATCCCAGTCCTGGTTCCCCTTTCGGACTATTGTTTTCACCTGATTCTGGCTGCTGGGAGGGTATTTAGTCCCTCCTCTATTCCCTCTTGCTTCAGTGTTTTGCCTGGTTTAGTCAGCAAGCGTTTATCGGGCTATCAGGCAAAACAATGAAGCAAGAGGGAATTGTAGAGTGACTAAATACCCTCCCAGCAGCCAGCATCAGGTGAAAACAATAGTCAGGAAGGGAAACCAGGACTGGGATCAGGAACAAGGGGAGCAAGTAAGAGGCAGCAGGGTACTGGATACAGGGCAGGATTTAGACTCAGCCAGATAAACGCTTGCCGACTAAACCTGAGTCTAAATCCTGCCCTGTATCCAGTACCCTGCTGGCTCTTACCTGTTCCCCTTGTTTCTGATCCCAGTCCTGGTTCCATTTCCTGACTATTGTTTTCACCTGATGATGGCTGCTGGGAGGGTATTTAGTCCCTCTACAATTCCCTCTTGCTTCAGTGTTTTGCCTGATAAACGCTTGCTGACTAAACCCATCAGGCAAAACACTGAAGCAAGAGGGAATAGTAGAGGAGGGACTAAATAGCCTCCCAGCAGCCAGCATCAGGTGAAAACAATAGTCAGGAAAGGGAACCAGGACTGGGATCAGGAACAAGGGGAGCAGGTAAGAGGCAGCAGGGTACTGGATACAGGGCAGGATTTAGACACCGGTTTAGTAAGCAAGCATTTATCTGGCCGAGTCTAAATCCTGCCCTGTATCCAGTACTCTGCTGCCTCTTACCTGGTCCCCTTGTTCCTGATCCCAGTCCTGGTTCCCCTTCCCGACTATTGTTTTCACCTGATGCTGGCTGCTGGGAGGATATTTAGTCCCTCGTCTACTATTCCCTCTTGCTTCAGTGTTTTGCCCGATAGCCAAATGCATGTTTGCTGACTAAACCGGCGCAGTCTAAATTGTGCCTTATCCTGCCCTGTATCCAGTACCCTGCTGCCTCTTATCAGCTCCCCGTGTTTATGATCCCAGTCCTCATCCCCTTTTCCAACTAATCCTTGCATCTCTGGTTTGGCCCAAATTAATTATTCAAAGTGATCACAACCCTGAAATATATTAGTTTAAAACAGGGGTGGGCAACTGCGGACCTCCATCTGCTCTGGAACTACATGTCCCATGAGGCACGGCAAAACTGACAGTTACAAGCATAACTTCCAGAGGCATGATGGGACTTCAAGTTTTGCAACAGCTGGAAAGTCGCCATTGGCTATAGCTAAAGCACTGTGTGAATTGTCTGCACTTTATAAAAAGAATTGCCCGTCATACATTTTACATGCAACTGAAAAACTTGCCAAAATTTACCAAATTATTCTATACTACAGCAAAAATCTATCACACTTCCTTCTTCGATTAGACTCCCAGTGCCCCCAGCCTCATCAACATGATGTTACATACACACATAGGAAGGGTGGATGCACAGTACCTCCAGAACATGTTTCACCACCGCGTCGGTGGTCCCAAACAAATCCACTCCTGTGAGTCCACGCACATCGGAGTCCACCGCTCCCGGAGAAAGGTTCTTTTTGCGCAGGCCTTTCCGTGAGACGAGAGCAGAAGAGATACGGTTATTGTACGGTAACAAACAAGGCCCTTACATTTCCTGCAGGTACAAGAAGACCAGAACGATGCAATATGGCTACAGCCTCCAGAGCCTGGCTGGGACTTGGAAGCAAGTACTAGGAACACCAACGAGTTGTGTGATGGCCACTTGGGGCAGCTCTAGCCAAAATATGTTTAGTTTTTTTATGGAGCGAGGAAAGGGTTGGGGTTCATCATATATATCCTTGTCATGGAACAAGAAGTCATAAATTCAATTTATTATTGTTGTCAACAGAAAATGAGAGAACTCTTCTGATGAGAATTTAAAGGGGATATCCCTTCACTTCCTGTTCCGAGGGAAATTTTGGGGCAGAGATTTTTTTTTTTTTTTTAAACTGATGGCTTAGATACAGCAAGCCAAAAATACAAGAGGAGAGCCAACTAATTGGTGAAAAAGTCCAAGTAGATTTAATGATTTGTAATATGATTGCATAGAACACCTTATTTCGGGCCAATTTACTTCATCAGGGTTTAGAAACATTATGAGGACTTAAAAGTGGTGTTCCTGCCGCAATTTTATTTTTTATTTTTTTAAAAGTCAGCAGCTACAAACACTGTAGCTGCTGACTTTTAATAAGGACACTTACCTGTCCAGCGATCCCGCGATGTCGGCCGCCCGAGGACGATCCGTCTGGCGCCTCCATCTTAACGAAGGGAGACAGACAGTGGAGCCTTGCGGCTTCACTGCCCGTTTCCTACTGCGCATGCGCGAGTCACGCTGCACTTTGTGAATGGCCCTGTTGTTTTCTGGGACACACACATGTCCAAGAAGGCAACGGGGCTGCTCACCGAAGAGGAGGAAGCGCCGCAGTATAGGAAGAGGCAGATTAGGAAGACTGCCTAGCAACAGCGGTTTCAAGTAAGTTAAAAACAATTTTTTTTTATTTTTTACTTTAAAAATTAAGAATATTAATGCATTTTTTAATTTTAGAGTGGCCCTCCACCTTAAAAGGACTCAAAAGGAACAAGTAGCCAAACACATCAGCATTTGATCTAGTTATCTTGGGAGATGTAAATGCCTCAATATTGACAGCAGCAGCTCTCATAACGTTTCCAAGCCCTGACGAAGGGAGTGCATTGCCCCCGAAACACGTTGGATGTTCTACTTGATCATATTATGGCTTGGACCCTTTCACCATTTGGTTTGGTCCTTCTTTTGATTTTTTTTGCTTTGAATTGCAAGAAGAGCCTGCAGTTCTGCATCTTTATGAGCCAACTCCCAGTATCTCTATATCACATATATATATATATATATATATATACACACACACACGCAAACTAAAAGGTTCACTTGGCTCCCCCACCAGTCGCAGATGTATATACTTATTTACCTTATTCCCCTGCAACTTAAATTTAAAATGGTCAGGCCGAGGAGATAAAGCCCTGACCAGTCAATCAGAAGGTACCAGCCTTGTCACACGGAAGAAAAGGAATGTGTTGGTGGAGAGTTGGACCCCAGGAGGTTACGACAATCAGAAACCAGAGTCTAACCTTGTAGAGGCAGTTCTCTGTCAAGTGTAGTATCCAAAATGGCCCTTGGAGTAGTCAGTAGAATATTAGAAGGATGGGAGTGCCACAAAGCTTGAATAAATGCAGTAAGAACATTCTTTTTTTTTAGCAAAGTCTAAAATTCAACACGTTTCAGGGGCTCAAAAAAAAAAATCACCCTTTATCGGGACCGTATCCAAGATGTTTCAGAAGCTCAAAGCTCCTTCTTCATCAGCACTGTATCCAACATGTTTCAGGGACTCAAAGCTCACCCTCCATGAGGACTGTATCCAATATGTTTCAGGGGCTCGAAGCTCCCCCTTCATCAGGACTGTATCCACCATGTTTCAGGGGCTCAAAGCTCACCCTTCATGAGGACTGTATCCAAGATGTTTCAGAAGCTCAAAGCTCCTTCTTCATTAGCACTGTATCCAACGTGTTTCAGGGGCTCAAAGCTCACCCTTCACAAAGAATGTATTCAACATGTTTCAGGGGTTCGATGCTCCCCCTTCATCAGGACTGTATTCAATGTGTATTAGGGGCTCAAAGCTCACCCTTCACGAGGACTGTATCCAAGATGTTTCAGAAGCTCAAAGCTCCTTCTTCATTAGCACTGTATCCAACATGTTTCAGGGGCTCAAAGCTTACCCTTCACGTGGACTGTATCCAACATGTTTCAGGGGCTCAAAGCTCACCCTTCACAAAGACTGTATTCAACATGCTTCAGGGGCTCGAAGCTCACCCTTCACAAAGACTGTATCCAACATGTTTCAGGGGCTCGAAGCTCACCCTTCACGTGGACTGTATCCAACATGTTTCAGGGGCTCAAAGCTCACCCTTCACGTGGACTGTATCCACCATGTTTCAGGGGCTCAAAGCTTCCCCTTCATCAGGACTGTATTCTAAGTATTTCAGAGGCTCAAAGCTTCCCTTTCATCAGGACTGAATCAAACGTGTTTCAGGGGCTCAAAGCTCACCCTTCATGAGGACTGTATCCAACACATTTCAAGGGCTCAAAGCCTCCCCTTCTTCAGGACTGTTAGTCATCTTGGATCGGACAACCCGGTACTTGGATACATTTTGCAACTGCTGTACAATATAAATCTGAAATCACTACCAGCACATAAGCCCTGCTAAAGGGAACATTTTGAGCCCTCGAAATGCATGGTCAAGGGGGAAAAAAAAAATTCTTACTGGACTTATTCAAGTTCTAATGGTCTACATGGGAGAGAGTCAGATGTTCAGCCATACCTGGAATCCCTGGGTATATCACCTTGCTTCCCTTCCCTGACAGCTCAACATGAAAGCAAAAGGTGAGTACCGTATTTATCGGCTTATAACACGCACTAAAAATCGGGGGAAAGTCGTGGGTGCGTGTTAATAGCCGATACCCCCCAAAAAAAATGTCAAAAATGGCAAGCGTCGCCGAAAAATAGCGAGCGCTGCCGAAAAAGACCGAATTGCGGCCAAAAAAACCCGAAGCTGCGCCGGAATAGACCGAGCAGACTGTTCGGCTCCGCTCGTAGTCCCGCCTCCCTGCGCTCTCTCCGGAAACAGCAGGGAGGCGGGACCGCGAGCGGAGCTGAACAGTCGGCTCGGCCTTTTCCGGGGGCCGCTTCGGTCTTTTTCGGCTGCGCCTCGGTCTTTTTTGGCGGCGCGCGCGACAGAGTCTCGGCGGCGGGAAATTTAAACCCGGACCGGACTTCAAATGACGCTGGCAAGGTGCAATGACGCTGGGCAAGGCTGCAATGACGCTGGGCAAGGCTGCAAATGACGCTTAAATGTAAGCTTTTTTTTTTTTTTTTTTTCTAAACTTCCCTCCTAAAACTTTTTTTCCTTAAAATGCCCTCCTAAACTTGGGGGTGCATGTTATACGCCGGTACGTGTTATACGCCGATAAATACGGTATATGCTGCTGGGAACTGGGGAGCGAAGTGATCCTTTTACTTTGACCTGCATAGGACAAGCCTCAACACACACACACACACTTTTATCCCCTCCAGATTTTCAACCAATCCTATATTAAATAACACATATTGCAAAAGACGGCGAACACCGGGCCTTTAGGTGCCTCAGCTTTGGTGATCTACAACAATCTTCTCATCTTGCTCCATGGGGGTGAGATGACCACAACAAGCCAAAATGAGCGGAGGAAAGTAAAATGTAGCCATGTACTGCTGGACGCAGCAGCAGCATGAGTGGAAAATATCTGCGACTGCACAAATGAAGAGGGCAGGAAGGACACGTAGGATGGACCAGTGTATGGGACAAACTTGGGAGGGAGCTCACAGCGAAATTAGGTGGCGTGGCATCTGCAGGTAGTAGGAGTTAGGCATGCACAGGATTAATGGCCACAAAAGAAAATCAAATTAGTTCCAATGAACACTGCGGTAAAGAAAGTCGTGCAAAAAAAAAAAAAAAAAAAAGGGACAGGGCATGCTGGGACTTTTAGTTCCTCGACTGACAGCTAGATGAAATATTGGCTGCATAGTGGCCAAAACGCAAAGGCTTTAGTATCCCCGGACTTTACTTATCAAAGAGAAAAGTTCTTACATTCCATATTCTGAACAGTATTGAACACAGGATAATAACATTTGTAGTTTTATCACTTATCAGCATACCCTGACATTTGGGAAAAGAATCAATAGCCACCAGTGATCAATTTTTTTTCCTTCCAACATTTAATTTTTAGCTATTATAAAATCAGGGATTTCCTTATTTCATAGCTCAAGCTATTGTTTCTATTTTCTATTGTTTGGGGAGGTATATTGTTGCTGGGGGGGGGGGGGGTCTATTTATGCTGGGGGATCTATTGTTGTAGGAAGCTCTATTGTTGCTGGTCAGATATCTAGTGCTCCTGCGAGGGTCAATTGTTGCTGGGTGGTATCTACTGAGGGAGGGGTCCTTTGTGCTGGCTGCTGGGAGATCTGTTGACGGGGGTCTATTGTTGCTGGGGGGGGATTTTTTGGTCCTGTGAGGGTCTTGTGTTCCTGTGAGAGGGATATACTGTTGAGGAAGGGGGTCTTCTGTTGCTGGCAGCTCAAGGGTCTATTGACACTGGCTGCAAGGAGATCTACTGTTGACAGAGGTGTATTGTTGCTGGGATGGATCTGGTGTTTCTGTGGGGGGGGGGGGCTATTGTTGCTGGCAGGGGATCTTTTGGTCCTGTAAGGGTCTTATGTTCCTGTGAAAGATATACTATTGAGGTAGTGGTCTTCTGTTGCTGGCAGCTCAAAGGTCTATTGACACTGGCTGCAAGGATATCTACTGTTGACAGAGGTGTATTGTTGCTGGGATGGATCTGGTGTTTCTGGGGGGGGGGGGGGGTGGCTATTGTTGCTGGTCTTTTGGTCCTGTGAGGGATATACTGTTGAGGAAGGGGTCTTCTGTTGCTGGCAGCTCAAGGGTCTATTGACACTGGCTGCAAGGAGATCTACTGTTGACAGAGGTGTATTTTTGCTGGGATGGATCTGGTGTTTCTGGGGGGGCTATTGTTGCTGGTGGGGGATCTTTTGGTCCTGTTAAGGTCTTATGTTGCTGGGAGGGATATACTGTTGAGGAAGGGGTCTTCTGTTGCTGGCAGCTCAAGGGTCTATTGACACTGGCTGCAAGGAGATCTACTATTGACAGAGGCGTATTGTTGCTGGGGGGTATTTTGTTTTTTTTGGGGGGGGGGGGGTGTCTATTGCTGCTGCGTAGAATCTATTGTTCCTGGCAGTGGGGGATCTTTTTTACTGCTCTTCTTACTATCATTACCAAGAGCCATGAAAAATTATTTGCCACCACAAAATGATACTTGGTTCTGTAGTTTCTAAAAGGGGTAATACTGGGAGGTGGGTAGGGGGTGGAGCCAAGGGACACGGAGGTGGTGACAAGGGGTGACTCAGGGGGGGGGGGGGGGGGGGGGGATACCTGCACCGATTATCTGAGCAAAATAACCCTGGTAAGATAACTATATACTATATGGGCCAAAGTTTGTGGTCTCCTGACCAGTGATGAGCTCTTGTGTGTTTGGACATGGAGCCAAACCTGCCTGAGCTATTCTGCCAGGAAGCTGTCAAAGCTAACAGACAATTTTAGGTGGCGGAGTTATTCTCCGTCCCTTGGCCACGCGTATACACGCTTCTTTGCGTACATGTGGCTGCGAGGTGGAGGATGCCTCCGCCACGTATGGTTGGCTGTTGGATTTTACAGATTCCAGGTGGCAGAGCACAGCTTTGTTCGGACTTGTGTCTGACCCACCTGAGCTTATCCCTAATCCTAACCACTACACCAGGGGGGTCTCAAACTGGTGGCCCTCCAGCTGTTGCTGTCCAGTCCCATGAGACATTGCAAGGCTGACAGTTACCCTGTTTCCCCAAAAATAAGACCTAGCGTGATTGTCGGTGATGGCTGCAATATAAGCCCTACCTCCCAAATAAGCCCTACCATGTTTCCCCGAAAATAAGACCTACAAGGACTTTAACTAGGGCTTATTTGGTGGGGTGGGGCTTATATTGCAGTTATCATCGACAATCACGCTAGGTCTCATTTTCGGGGAAACAGGGTACAAGCAGTTTGAGACCCCTGCACTACACCAAAATGAGCTTGTTGGATCTCCCATTCCAGAACCATGGTCAATAGAGAATAGAAATGGCCTCCTTTTATAGCCATTATAGTCTCCACTCCCCTGGGAAGATTTTCCAGCAGAATTTGGAAATTTCTTTCAGCCGAAAGAAGCTTTATGAGGTCCTGGGTTCCAATTCATTCCGAAAGTGTTCTGTAGGGTTGAGGTCAGAGCTTTGTGGAGGACCCTTATGTTCTTCCACAACAAACTCATCAACCATGTCTATGGAGCTGGCCACCATTTTATGAGGTCAGGTTCTGATGTTGAACGAGAAGACATGGCTCAAAATCTACATTCCAATAGGTATTCAGTAGTGGTTGAAGTAAGGGCTTTGTGGGAGGACAAGGACACTCAAGTTGCTCCACACCAAACTGGTCAAATCAGGTCTATGAAGCGAGCCACCATTTGTGAAGCTCAAGTACTGATTTTGGATGAGCGTTCCAATTCATCCCAAAGGGGTTTAGTAGGGTTGAGGTCAGAGCTTTGTGGAGGACCCTTATGTTTCTCCACAACAAACTCATCAACCATGTCTATGGAGCTGGCCACTATTTATGAGGTCAGGTTCTGATGTTGAATGAGAAGACATGGTTCAAAATCTACATTCCAAAGGGATTCAGTAGGGTTGAAGTAAGGGCTTTGTGGGAGGACAAGGACACTCAAGTTGCTCCACACCAAACTGGTCAAATCAGGTCTATGGAGCGAGCCACCATTTGTGAAGCTCAAGTACTGATTTTGGATGAGCGTTCCAATTCATCCCAAAGAGGTTTAGTAGGGTTGAGGTCAGAGCTTTGTGGAGGACCCTTATGTTCCTAAGCAACAAACTCATCAACCATGTCTATGGAGCTGGCCACCATTTACGAGGTCAGGTTCTGATGTTGAATGAGAAGACATGGTTCAAAATCTACAATCCAAAGGGATTCAGTAGGGTTGAAGTAAGGGCTTTGTGGGAGGACAAGGACACTCAAGTTGCTCCACACCAAACTGGTCAAATCAGGCCTATGGAGAGAGTCACCATGTGTGAAGCTCAAGTACTGATTTTGGATGAGCGTTCCAATTCATCCCAAAGAGGTTTAGTAGGGTTGAGGTCAGAGCTTTGTGGAGAACTCTTTTGTTCCTCCAAAACAAACTCATCAACCATGTCTATGAAGCTGGCCACCATTTATGAGGTCAGGTTCTGATGTTGAACGAGAAGACATGGCTCAAAATCTACATTCCAAAGGAATTCAGTAGGGTTGAAGTAAGGGCTTTTAGGGAGGACAAGGACACTCAAGTTGCTCCACACCAAACTGGTCAAATCAGGCCTATGGAGAGAGCCACCATTTGTGAAGCTCAAGTACTGATTTTGGATGAGTGTTTGAATTCATCCCAAAAGGTGTTTAGTAGGGTTGAGGTGAGGGCCCTGCAGGACACTCAAGTTCTTCCAAACCTAGCTGGTCAAACCAGGTCTTTATGGAGCATTTCATAAAATGGTAAGGTGGCCTCTGATCTATGTATGTGTTTTACTATGTGGGCAGGAGCATTAATCTCTTAGATAAGCATACTTAAAAAGAAAAATACCTGAAGATTTGATTACAATCAATTAATATAGCAAATATTAAAAGCCAATCATATTTAGTTTTGTTTTTTAAAGCCAAAATATTTTAGCTTACTTGGAGAAAAAAAAACGTTCGTAAACAGTGTAGCTCTACCCTTTCAGTTTAAAACAGCAATTAATAGAACAAGCCTTTCTGGGGTTGGCGTTTAGTAGTTAAAAAGACCTTTACATGACATGCAGCTCACACACAGTTAAACCACTCGCACGGCACGAGAAGATATGCAGCTCACACATAGTTAAATCGTTCACACGGCATGCTTCCAGGAGCCATTAAGAGAAGGTAGACAACAGCGACAGCACAGGAGGAGAGCAACAATCCCTCCAAGTTCATGTAGACAGAGAGATTGGGTGAGATGGGCTCAATCTTCCGCCATCTCATGCAAACTCTTCTGTTGACTGGACTGGTCTGATCTGCTGTGTACTTTAAAGTAGGAGCCAGAACCGCACTCAAAAAAACTGCAGGATGGAGAGAGGTGACCGAGCAGGGAAGTAGTACAACCTGAAACACCAGACTTTTAAAAGCTTCAATAAAGCTTGCAGAAAGTGCCATTTAACTGTAAAAAGTTGAATACGGATCCTAATGGGAGCGCTGATTGCCACTTTAAAACAAGCTGCTAGCAGGCTTCCAAACAAGTGTCAAAAAGTGATGAAGCCCTCTAGCAGCTTGCTTAACGTGACAATCAGCACTCACATTAAGATCTGTTTTTAACATTTACAAACTGGAGTTGAATGGAATTTTAAAAGCTTCAACAAAAGTTTGCTGAAAGCTCTGCAAATGCTTTGCTGTTCACGCCGCTTTATACAAGCTGAAGCCGTGTGAAACAGGCCTTGGTGTTCGCCAACTGGTAGTGTTGGATCCAAGGGTCAATGCACTGAACAGTGGTATTTCCGTTACTGGTGGAGTCCGGAGGGCTTAGTGTCCCCAAAATCTCTGGGATGTAAGATCTGCTTATTGTACTTCCTGCCTCTGGACCCACCCACCTTTGTGAATCCCTACTCCTCCTTTACATTCTTCCCTATATAAAACTGAAAAAAAAAAAAATGGAATATGTGGGAACCCCTCATAATGGGCACAGCGGGTGTAAAGACCCGGGAACTCCACTCAGGGATGGTGAGAACCCCTCATAATGGGCACAGCAAGTGTAAAGACCCGGGAACTCCACTCAGGGATGGTGGGAACCCCTCATAATGGGCACAGCGGGTGTACAGACCCGGGAACTCAGCACAGGGATGGTGGGAACCCCTCATAATGGGCACAGCAGGTGTACAGACCCGGGAACTCAGCACAGGGATGGGGAACCCCTCATAATGGGCACAGTGGGTGTACAGACCCGGGAACTCCACTCAGGGATGATGGGAACCCCTCATAATGGGCACAGAAGGTGTATAGACCCGGGAACACAGCACAGGGATGGTGGGAACCCCTCATAATGGGCACAGAAGGTGTATAGACCCGGGAACTCAGCACAGGGATGGTGGGAACCCCTTATAATGGGCACAGCAGGTGTACAGACCCGGGTAACTCAGCACAGGGATGGTGGGAACCCCTCATAATGGGCACAACAGGTGTACAGACCCGGGAACTCAGCACGGGGATGGTGGGAACCCCTCATAATGGGCACAGCAGGTGTACAAGTTTCTATACTACCCTGCTGTCAGCAGCAGCCAAGCAGGTTGTAAATTGGCATAAGGCAAGAAAACGTCAAAATAAAATAATTTCCCCAACAATGACCTGTTCTTCCTATTGGTTCCTGAACTAACAATAAGCTTTCCATCTCCCTGTATATTAAGCGAACCCCTAATATGAAACTTCACGTTTAATGTCCCTTTAAATAGTTTGGGCCAAACAAAGTATTCACTGCACTAACAAGTCAGCTTGCGGGGCACTGTGTATTATCTGTATGTAGCCTCAGCTATATACACTATACAGCACTGTGTTCCGGCAATGCGATGGGGACTTCCCATCCCTCTACAAGAACAAAGCACGGCTCAGCCATTAAAAGGAAGCTTTGTAATCTCTGAATGACTACAAAGCTTCCTCTGATTGGCTGAGGCGGAGAGCATGGCATCATCTGCCCCGCCTTCTCCATCTTGGAAATTGCAATGCTCTCTGCGCCTCATCCAAACTCTTGTCCACCTCTTTTCATCTGCTGCAGTTTTTGAGCGGGTTGTTGGCACCAAGGGGACCCCCTTGACCTGGGCAGCTCACCAGAAATATCCCAAACGCGCACTGTCTGGTCCAGACTGGCAGAAACTACCAGATCTTCCGATGGGTGGAACTGGGCGCACATGACGTAATGGTTGTGACCCGTCAGGACGCTGCAAAGAAAAAAAAAAAAAAAGAAAGAAGAAACAAATTAATATTCTGTATACCTGTAATAAAAAAAAAACATCAGTTTTCAGGACCGTAACCCATTACAATGAATAACAATTTGTCATTTCTAAAATCGAACAAATTCCTGTTAAAGGGTCAGTCCATCCAAAAAGGTCACTTCAATGATGAGTTGGTTGCACGGCGATAACCCCCACCTTCTAATATTTCAAGGAGTATGTTAGCAGGACTGATTGTCTTTCTTGCTTCGGTTGAATAAAGTTTGTCCCTCCTTGAGCCTGCGATTGGACAGTGAAAGGAGAAGCAGCAGACTGATGAGCTCATCTCTCTGTTCTTTAACCGCTTCCCGACCGCCTCATGTACATATACGTGAGCAGAATGGCATGGGCAGGCAAAATCCCGTAGGTGTAAGGGATTTTTTAAATGCCTGCCCGTGAGCTCCGTGCCCCCGGCCGCGGGACCAGCGAACCGATCGCCGCTGGTGTCCCGCGATCGGGTCACGGAGCTGAAGAACGGGGAGAGGTCTGTGTAAACAAACCTCTCCCCGCGCTTCCTACTCTGCCTGTCATTGATTGGCTGTTCCCTGTCATCGGGAAAGCCGATCAATGACGTCAGACGTCAGCCCCGCCCCCTAATGTAAAAAAAAAAAAAAAAAAAAAAACACACGTCACAGCCCATAACCCCTCCCCTCCCCCTAGTGGTTAACCCCTTCACTACAACTGTCATTTATACAGGAATCAATGCATTTAAATAGCATTGATTGCTGTATAAATGACAATGGTCCCAAAAATGTGTTAAAAATGTCTGATGTGTCCGCCATAATGTCGCAGTCAAAAAAAAAAAAAAAAAATAAAAAAAAAAAATCGCTGATCGCCGCCATTACTAGTAAAAAAAAATTTTAATAAAAATGCTATAAAACTATCCCCTATTTTGTAAACGCTATAACTTTTGCACAAACCAATCAATAATCGCTAATTGCGATTTTTTTTACCAAAAATATGTAGAAGAATACGTATCGGCCGAAACTGAGGAAAAAAATATTTTTTATATAAATTTTTTGGGGATATTTATTATAGCAAAAAAGCAAAAAAAATATTGCATTGTTTTTCAAAATTGTCGCTCTATTTTGTTTATAGAGCAAAAAATAAAAACCGCAGGGGCGATCAAATACCACCAAAAGAAAGCTCTATTTGTGGGAAAAAAAGGACGCCAATTTTGTTTTGGAGCCACGTCGCACAACCGCGCAATTGTCAGTTAAAGCGACGCAGTGCAGAATCGCAAAAAGGGGCCTGGTCCTTTGGCTGCCAATTGGTCCGGGGCTGAAGTGGTTAAAGAATATGTAAAGTTTCGTTAAAAAAAAAATTACAAAAAAAATAAAAAATCATGTCATACTTGCCTCCTCTGAGCAATTGGTTTTGCACAGAGTGGCCCCCGATGCTCCTCTTTCGGGGTCCCTCAGCGGCGCTCCTGGCTCCTCCCCACATTGAGTGCCCCCAATAGGGAAGCACTTTCCCTGGGGGACACTCGTGCACGCTTCAATGTCCTGCTGCTGCGTCCATTGACACAGACAGGCAGGGCTTGGCCACGGCCGCGCGTCATTGGTTTTCATTGACAGCAGCGGGAGCCAATAGCTGTGCTGATATCAATCTAAACAATCAGGACTGGAGACACCGAGTGGAGCGATCATCCCTGTCGCTGGAAAGACCGGGTTCAGGTAAGTAAAGGGGGGGGGGGGTGGGGGGGGGGCTGCAACACAGGAGGTTTCTCTATGCATTAAGGTGAAAACCCTTGAGGGTTTACAACCCCCTTTAATCCCGTAATCACAGCTAATTAGCTCCTTGTGCTGCTTCTCCCTCTCCACTCTAAGCTCCACACCAGGGAGATGCAATTAGTGGACCTCCAGCTGTTGCAGAACTACAAGTCCCATGAGGCATAGCAAGACCGACAGCCACAAGCATGACACCCAGAGGCATGATGGGACTTGTAGTTTTGCAACAGCTGGAGGTCCGCTAATTGCATATCCCTGGTCTACAGGGGGCAGCAAGGCTGACTCAAAGTCCTATCCCCACTGAGAACGTCTGTTTGATGACGAAACGCGTCTGGAACTTTGGACTGTACAGGACTCATTACTATATGAATACAATTTTTGAGTATTTGTATTTATCACTATTTTGTTTTTCTTTTTGTGGCGCAGTTTTCTTTGTTACTATTGACTCAAGTACTTGTACTGCATTTAAAAATAAAAAATACATTCAGCAATGCAATTAAAGCTGCATTATTTATGTCTTCTTGTCCAACTTTAATGAGAAAACGGCAAGTGAAGCAAGAATTCTTTACTTGCCCTTGTAAGACACATTGCTGGATATGTTGTGGGCACATCTTGTTGCCAGGGGGGTTCTGAGCTCTACAGTGGCGGCCCGTGCACTGGGGGGCGCCGCCCCCACATCCATGTGCCCCGCCCCTTTCAGGACGCATGGTTTCCTATGGCAGGGGGATGGTACTTTTTGAAGCTCCCGATTAGAAATACTAATAGGCTTCAAAATAAGGTGGGCTCGGGGTGCAGAGAGTTCGCCCTGATCCCACCCCAATTGTATGACGGATAGCAAATAAATTTCCGCTATTTTCACACTAACCTTCTTCCCCGCCAATCAGGAAACAGGGCGTCAGACCTGTTTACCGATTGGCCAAAGCGCCAGGACACCCTATTGGATGCCTGGCGCTTAGGAAGAGGAGCTGCGGGGGGGTCTGTCAAAGCCGCGCACAGGGGGGTGGGGGGGGGGGGGGGCTGCCAGAGCTGATAGCCCCGCAAGCAAATGGGGAGGGGGGCTCGGTGGACACAGTGGCTGCATATGATGGGCACAAGTGGCTGCATATACTGGGCACAGTGAGGCTGCAATTGGTGGGGGTTCAGTATTTTTCAGTTTGTTTGTGCTCCCCCAAAGATTTTGAGCACCAGCCGCCACTGGAGCTCTATAAGAATACAACGCGAAGTACCAGTTTTACTATCCCTTTAAGGATGTAGCTGACTTTTTGTTTACCAGACACAAGTGCGAGACTGCCAGTTCCAGATCCGGATGGTTTGATCATCGGAGGCGCTGAGAATCCACGGGTATTCCTGCAAAAAGATAAACAGGTAAACTTTATTATCAATGATGACCCCCCCAAATATTTTACCGCCTGAACACCCTTTAGGATGCAAAAATCAACTTCCACCCTTACAGACAAGTCACCCACTCTCCTCATATATAAAGGACCCCCCCCCCATACCATCACACATAAGACCACTCCCCCCACATACAAGAACCCCCCCCCCTTACCCTCACATATAAGACCCCCCACCTACCCTCACACATAAGACCACTCCCCCCACATACAAGAACCCCCCCCCCCCTCACCTACCCTCACATACAAGACCCCCCCCCACTTACCCTCACATATAAGACCCCCCCCCCCCCCCCACCTACCCTCACATATAAGACCCCCCCCCACCTACCCTCACATATAAGACTCCCCCCCACCTACCCTCACATATAAGACTCCCCCCACCTACCCTCACATATAAGACTCCCCCCACATACCCTCACATATAAGACCCCTCCACCTACCCTCACATATAAGACCACCCCCCCACCTACCCTCACATATAAGACCCCCACCTACCCTCACATATAAGACCCCCCCACCTACCCTCACATATAAGACTCCCCCCACCTACCCTCACATATAAGACTCCCCCCCACCTACCCTCACATATAAGACCACCCCCCCACCTACCCTCACATATAAGACCACCCCCCCACCTACCTTCACATATAAGACCACCCCCCCACATATAAGACCACCCCCCCCACCTACCTTCACATATAAGACCACCCCCCCACATATAAGACTCCCCCCACCTACCCTCACATACAAGACCCCCCCCACCTACCCTCACATATAAAAGACTCCCCCCACCTACCCTCACATATAAGACCCCCCCCCCACCTACCCTCACATATAAGACCCCCCCCCCCCCCACCTACCCTCACATATAAGACCCCCCCCACCTACCCTCGCATATAAGACCCCCCCACCTACCCTCACATATAAGACTCCCCCCACCTACCCTCACATATAAGACCCCCCCACCTACCCTCACATATAAGACCCCCCCCACCTACCCTCACATACAAGACCCCTCCTGTGCTGCAGTTTTACTCTGGAGTCCTTTCACGCTCACCTTCCAAGTATCTGGTAATGCTGAAGAGCTCCCCGAGGAGGCCTCTGTCCACATGAGTACCAGTTATTTATGTTCTGTATTGCCAACAACTGGGTCATGGGCCACAAAACATGGCTCACAGGTCTTATCAGGTTACAGAATATTAATATAGTGATCTGTCTACTCACATGATGGAAGAAGGTGGTGCGGATATAATCCAGGTGACCCAGCAGGGTGAACAGACAGCGTCGGAGCTTATAATTCCAAACCTGCGGTGGAAAGAAGAAAAAAAAAATTTAAATCTGATATTTCCTGCCAGGACTCCCCCCGGGATCTGACTGCTCCTTGTATCCTAATGTTGGGTCGTGACAGAGGGCCAAGTTCCTAGATAATCAAAACCTGAAAATCAATTACAAAAATGATTGGTCTGGCAGGGAAAATTGCTATCCATGGAAGTCTATTTAACCACTTAAGGACCAGGCCTATTTTTCAAACTTGAATTCATTTTTTTTTGCTAGAAAATTACTTAGAGCCCACAAACATATACGTACACACACACACACACACACACACACACACACACACATACATACATACATATATAATATATATTAATATATATATATATATATATATATATATATATACACACACACACACACACACACACACCACACACACACACACACACAAAGTGTGTGTGTGTGTTGCACTTTTTTCCCCCCTTAAAATCAGGGGAAAGTCGTGGGTGCGTTTTATACGCTGATACCCCCCAAAAAAAGTGACAAAATGTCAATGAAAAATAGCGAGCGCCGCCGAAAAAGAACGAATCGCCACCGAAAAAAACCGAAGCTCCGCCGGAAAAGACCGAGCCGACTGTCTGGCTCCGCTCGTAGTCCCGCCTCCTGCGCTCGCTCCGGAAACAGCAGGGAGGCAGGACCGCGAGTGGAGCCGAACAGTCGGCTCGGTCTTTTTCGGCGGCGGTGTCTTGGTGGCGGAAAATTCAAACGCGGGCAAGACTGCAAATGACGCTGGGCAAGCCGATTTAAACGCGGGCAAGCTGCAATGACGCTGGGCAAGCCGCAATGACGCTGGGCAAGCCGCAATGACGCTGGGCAAGCTGCAATGACGCTGGGCAAGCTACAATGATGCTGCAATGATGCTGGGCAAGCTGCAAAGACGCTGGGCAAGCTGCAAAGACGCTGGGCAAGCTGCAAAGACGCTGGGCAAGCTGCAAAGACGCTGGGCAAGCCACAATGACGCTGCAATGACGCTGGGCAAGCGCTGCAATGACGCTGGGCAAGCGCTGCAATGACGCTGGGCAAGCGCTGCAATGACGCTGGGCAAGCGCTGCAATGACGCTGGGCAAGCGCTGCAATGACGCTGGGCAAGCGCTGCAATGACGCTGGGCAAGCGCTGCAATGACGCTGGGCAAGCTGCAAATGATGCTTAAATGTAAGTTTTTTTTTTTTTTTTTCCCTAAACTTCCCTCCTAAAATTTTTTTCCTTAAAAATCCCTCCTAAACTTGGGGCGCGTGTTATGCGCTGATAAATACGGTAGTTACTGATAGTAAGGCAACACTGCTTGGTACTGGATTTTATTACATGCCACCTTACCCTGGGGGGGGGGGTCAAGGTATAGGGTACTAATAAAATCGATGGTTTGAAATACACGACACACAATAACACAACACTCACCTTGATTTTGTAGTCATCTCCTCCAGAGACAAACAGAGGCTGCTGCTTATGAAAATCAATCCCACGGACCGGGCCTAGAGAGAGAGAAGAACAAATCATCACGGGGATACCACACATCATACATTAGATCTTATAGAATACATTAAAGTGGAACTTTTACCCAAAACAACTTGATTAAACATAATGTTTTTTAGGAAGGAACATTTATTCAACATTAGTAATTATGCTACCAAATTAGTGTGAACTGTAAATTGCCTCCAGAATTGCTCCTGTGTCCTCCTGCTGGAGGCGGCCATTTTGCTGAAGCCCGAGCAGTAAATCCTAAAGCAGAACTAAACCCATCAATTTACCGTTTAAAAAAAAAACAATTACATTCTTGGAATGCTGGAAATGCAAACTGTCACATCCGCTTGTGTCCTCAACCATCAAATGGCCGGTGTCATCTCTGATCACACGTGCCGCACCATGATAGTTGCAGTTCAAACGGAAGCGGCTTCCTTTGGCTGCAAGGCCGTGTTCACATATGTGCGGCGGCAGTTTCATGCCCGGGGTCCGGTGCGTCCCCCGTTCACCAATTCAGGTCCGATTTTTTTTTGCCTGAATTCGCACCAGAACCAAAACACGCACAAGACCCTTTTGTAATCCGCGCCGCGGCCGCCCCTCGGACCTGTGTAAACCGGCTCCATTGAGAGAGAGTCACACTCGCACGTCATGTGAATTGGATGCAGGGAAAACCCAGATCCAATTTACATAGGTGAGAACCCAGCCTCACACAGGCGAGAACCCAGCCTCACATAGAGCTGGCAAGGATGACATTTGTTATATAAAAAAAAATAAAAAAAAATTATATACGTAGGTTTACAATTTAAGCACTTCAATATCCCTGTAGGACATCTATAGGTTGAAGTGGTTATACGGGGATGATGGTGGCACCTGGCATCACCCAGGGATCAAAGCTTCCAGGCGGCAACTGCCTGCTTGTTATTTTTTAATAAAACATTTAAGCCTTTAATATCACTTTAACATTCTTTTATCAGTAAGGTTTGTTTTTATGTAAATTCTATGCCATTTTACCTTGAATTAGGAATGCTACCCACTGTGCTCAGTTAAGATCCTTGGCGCATCTCCTCCCCCCGACCTCCTTTTCGCAACCCCTTCTACCCCCCCCCCCAACCTACCTCTTTCCTGCCTACAACCCCCCCCCCCCCACTTCCTCCTCTTTCCCACCACCCTACTTCCTTCCCCCTTTTGTCCTAACCACACCACCCCCCCCCCCCCCCCCCACCCAAACTCTCTACCACCTACCCCACCCCTCTACCCCACGCCTTCCCTCCTCCTTTTTCCCTACCCCACCTCTCTCCTGCCTACTCTCCCTTTTTCCCCTCAACCCCTTACTCTTTCCTGCCTACACCCCCCCCTCCCCGCAGTCCCTTTTTACTCCCATACTCTCCACCACCTCCACCAGCAGCAGCAGCACCACCACCACCACCACCCTCCGCCTCCTCCTTCCCTCCTACCTCCACTCCCCCCACCTTTTCCCCCCTCTACCCCCTTTCCTCCCTCCCCACCCCCCCACACCCGTAAACCTCAGGGGGTTGCTGACCCTTCCTTGAGACCCCTTTCACACTGATTGCGTTTTGCAGGCGCTATAGCGTTAAAAATAGCGCCTGCAAACCGCCCTAAAACAGCAGCTCCCTTCACTCCAGTATACAAGAAAAAGGGAAAATCCCGTTATGGTTTGAGGTTGGAAATGGTGGTCTCATCCCTAAATGTAGACCAAAAGGAAACCCCCTAGGATTGGGACTTTACTTAGACCACCACATTTAAACCAGGGTATATAAAAATAGTTTTATTCGAATATATTTAAAAAGTGATCACCTGTTGTCCAAAACAGGGTACACAATGCAATACATACACTTCAATACAAAAAATATACAAAAAACAAAAAAAACACAATACAAAAAAAATATACAAAGGAAACCAGATAGGTAGCACTAGAACTCTTGTGGAGGTGAGGTGCCCCCAAAGACCCGACGCGTTTCCAGTTCTTAGGGTTGTAGAACTTTCATCAGGGGTGGAGAGTAATTGAGTTAATGATACAGAGATCTCAATTACTCTCCACCCCTGATGAAAGTTGCATTGTGTACCCTGTTTTGGACAACAGGTGATCACTTTTTAAATATTCGAATAAAACTATTTTTATATACCCTGGTTTAAATGTGGTGGTCTAAGTAAAGTCCCAACCCTAGGGGGTTTCCTTTTGCCCTTCACTGCAGTAGGGCTTTCACACCGGAGCGGTGCGCTGGCAGGGCGTCAGAAAAAGTCCTGCCAGCAGCTTCTCTGAAGCAGTGAACTCACCGCTCCTCCTCCGCTGCGCCCCATTGAAATCAATGGGGCAGCGATGCGATACCGCCGGCCTTTTGCATGCGCGTTTAACCCCTTTTTGTCCCCTAGCGGAAGGGGGTTAAAAACCGAATAGCGCGCGCTAAATTGACGGTAAAGCATCGCTAAAAATAGCGCTGCTTTACCACTGTCGCCGGTGGCGGGCTCGGTGTGAAAGGGGTTGGCACCTCCGTCAGAATACGGGATAAGCGGTTTCTTACCATCGTGTTCATCGAACTTGTCTATGAGGGTACACATGCGGTAATCCCACAGCTGGATGACACCGTTGTGCAGGCTGGTGAGGACCCATGGCCGCTTAGGGTGGAAGCTCAGGCCTGACGGAGAAAGGAAGAAAAGAGCAAAACATTAGAAAAAAGAGGACCTGTCACCAACTATGCATGTCCACATTCCTGATATGTCATAATAAAAAATAAACCCCCATCATGTAATGACTCCCCCTGTGAGGGCTGTGATGGACTCACCCGGGTGAGAGGCTTTCCAGATCTCATTTCACATACATCTGTCCACCAAGTCCCACGCTGGCAGAGACCATCATTCCTTACTTGACTGTTAAATGTAATAATGTCCTTATGCATTATAGACAGTATCTCACAAAAGTAAGTACACCCCTCACATTTCTGTAAATGTTTTCTTCTATCTTTTCATGTGACAACACTGAAGAAATGAAACTTGTCTACAATGTAAAGTAGTGAGTGTACAGCTTGTATAACAGTGTCAATTTGCCGTCCCCTCAAAATAACTCAACACACAGCCATTAATGTCTAAACCGCTGGCAACAAAAGTCAGTACACCCCTAAGTGAAAATGTCCAAATTGGGCCCAATTAGCCATTTTCCCTTCCCGGTGTCATGTGACTCGTTAGTGTTACAAGGTCTCAGGTGTGAATGGGGAGCAGGTGTGTTACATTTGGTGTTATCGCTCTCACTCTCTCATACTGGTCAATGGACATGTGCACAACAAAAAAAAATGTTTATTTCCGTTTCGTTTTTTCCGTTTCCAAAAAAAAAAAATGTGTTTATTTTCGTTTCGTTTCCGTTGATTCGTAACGATTCATAAGTCGTCGGTCGTTCGTATTCGTAACGATTCGTACATTCGTAAGAGTTATTTTTTCGTTGATTCGTTTTTTCGTTAGTTTAAATTTTCGTTTATTCGAAATTCGGACGCATTCGTATTTATTCGTACATTCGTAACATTCGTAGATTCGTAATCGGAGCATAATTCATAATTTTATGTAATGTGTATGCTATTATTACATTTTAATAATTTTATGAATCGAAAAAAAAAAAAAAAAAAAGTTACGAATCGAAAAAAAAAAGTTCCGAATGTACGAATTTTTTCGTTCAATCCATTCGAAGCACGTTAAGCAGCGCCATTGTAAGACACACGAAAAATTACCAATTCAACAAAAAAAAAAGTTACGAATGTACGAATTTTTTCGTTGTTCCTGTTTTTCGTTTTCGGATTTTCTTCATTCGTACAGTCGTTGTTTCTAATTAGTTTTTTTCCGGATTTTCATTGTTTTTCGGATTCGTTCGATTCGAATTCGTTTGATTCGTTCATTCGTACGAAAACGAACGAACGAAAAAAACGAAACGAATTGAATTGCACATGTCTACTGGTTACTGGACGTTCAACATGGCACCTCATGGCAAAGAACTCTCTGAGGATCTGAAAAAAGGAATTGTAGCTCTACATAAAGATGGCCGAGGCTATAAGAAGATCGCCAAGACCCTGAAACTGAGCTGCAGCACGGTGGCCGAGACCATACAGCGGTATAACAGGACAGGTTCCACTCAGAACAGGCCTCGCCATGGTAGACCAAAGAAGTTGAGGTCACGTGCTCAGCGTCATATCCAGAGGTTGTCTTTGGGAAATAGACGTATGAGTGCTGCCAGCATTGCTGCAGAGGTTGTAGGGGTGGGGGGTCAGCCTGTCAGTGCTCAGACCATACGCCGCACACTGCATCAAATTGGTCTGCATGGCTGTCATCCCAGAAGGAAGCCTCTTCTAAAGATGATGCACAAGAAAGTCCAAAAACAGTTTGCTGAAGACAAGCAGACTAAGAACATGGATTACTGGAGCCACGTCCTGTGGTCTGATGAGACCAAGATAAACGTATTTGGTGTCAGATGGTGACAAGCGTGTGTGGGGGCAACCAGGTGAGGAGGACAAAGACAAGTGTGTCTTGTCTACAGTCAGGCATGGTGGTGGGAGTGTCATGGTGGTGGGAGTGTCCTGGTGGTGGGAGTGTCATGGTGGGGGGAGTGTCATGGTGGGGGGAGTGTCATGGTGGGGGGGAGTGTCATGGTGGGGGGGTGTGTCATGGTGGTGGGAGTGTCATGGTCTGGGGCTACTTGAGTGCTGCCGGCACTGGGGGGCTACAGATCATTGAGGGAACCATGAATGCCAACATGTACTGTGACATACTGAAGCAGAGCATGATCCCCTCCCTTCAGAGACTGGGCCGCAGGGCAGTATTCCAACATGATAACCACCCCAAACACACCTCCAAGACCACCACTGCCTTGCTAAAGAAGCTGAGGGTAAAGGTGATGGACTGGCCAAGCATGTCTCCAGACCTAAACCCTATTGATCATCTGTGGGGCATCCTCAAATGGAAGGTGGAGGAGCGCAAGGTCTCTAACATCCACCAGCTCTGTGATGTCATCATGGGGGAGGGGAAGAGGACTCCAGTGACAACCTGTGAAGCTCTGCTGACCTCCATGTCCAAGAGGGTTAAGGCAGTGCTGGAAAATAATGGTGGCCACTCAAAATATTGACAACTTTGGGCCCAATTTGGAAATTTTTCACTTAGGGGTGTACTGAATTTTGTTGCCAGCGGTTTAGACATTAATGGCTGTGTGTTGAGTTATTTTGAGGGGACGGCAAATTTACACTGTTATACAAGCTGTACACTCACTACTTTACATTGTAGACAAGTGTCATTTCTTCAGTGTTGTCACATGAAAAGAGAGAAGAAAATACTTACAAAAATGTGAGTGAGGGGTGTACTTACTTTTGTGAGACACTGTATACAGGACATCTTCCTAAAATACTTGTAGCTCCCTCAAATGCCAGGGGCCTGTAGCCAGTAGGCGAGAGGCTGGCATTCAGTCCCTTTCAAAAGCCTCTGTCCCAGGTGAGTCTATTACAAAAACGTCCCCCTATGTCAGCCTACAGGGTGACGTTCCCCTCCCCCCGCCAGGAGCCTACGGGGTGACGTCCCCCTCCCCCCACCAGGAGCCGGGGTGGCTAACGCCCCCCCCCACGAGGAACCTACTGGCTGACGCCCCCCCCCCCCCGCGAGGAACCTACTGGCTGACGTCCCCCCCCCCACGAGGAACCTACTGGCTGACGTCCCCACCCCCCGCGAGGAACCTACTGGCTGACGTCCCCACCCCCCCGCGAGGAACCTACTGGCTGACGTCCCCACCCCCCCGCGAGGAACCTACTGGCTGACGTCCCCACCCCCCGCGAGGAACCTACTGGCTGACGTCCCCACCCCCCGCGAGGAACCTACTGGCTGACGTCCCCACCCCCCGCGAGGAACCTACTGGCTGACGTCCCCACCCCCCGCGAGGAACCTACTGGCTGACGTCCCCACCCCCCGCGAGGAACCTACGGGGGTGACGTCCCCACCCCCCGCGAGGAACCTACGGGCTGACGTCCCCACCCCCCGCGAGGAACCTACTGGCTGACGTCCCCACCCCCCGCGAGGAACCTACGGGCTGACGTCCCCACCCCCCGCGAGGAACCTACGGGCTGACGTCCCCACCCCCCGCGAGGAACCTACGGGCTGACGTCCCCACCCCCCGCGAGGAACCTACGGGCTGACGTCCCCACCCCCCGCGAGGAACCTACGGGGTGACGTCCCCACCCCCCGCGAGGAACCTACTGGCTGACGTCCCCACCCCCCGCGAGGAACCTACTGGCTGACGTCCCCAACCCCCGCGAGGAACCTACTGGCTGACGTCCCCACCCCCCGCGAGGAACCTACTGGCTGACGTCCCCACCCCCCCGCGAGGAACCTACGGGGTGACATCCCCCACCCCCCGCGAGGAACCTACTGGCTGACGTCCCCACCCCCCGCGAGGAACCTACTGGCTGACGTCCCCACCCCCCGCGAGGAACCTACTGGCTGACGTCCCCACCCCCCGCGAGGAACCTACTGGCTGACGTCCCCACCCCCCGCGAGGAACCTACGGGCTGACGTCCCCACCCCCCCGCGAGGAACCTACGGGCTGACGTCCCCACCCCCCCGCGAGGAACCTACTGGCTGACGTCCCCACCCCCCGCGAGGAACCTACTGGCTGACGTCCCCACCCCCCCGCGAGGAACCTACTGGCTGACGTCCCCACCCCCCCGCGAGGAACCTACGGGGTGACGTCCCCACCCCTCGCGAGGAACCTACGGGGTGACATCCCCCATGGGGCGCCAATGGGCTGACGTCCCTCGTGATGCACCACACATCCCAATACACAGTCCCAGAGCGAGGATCCATCATAAACCCTTGCAGTGGCGATGTGCATTGGTCAGGGTAGCCATGTGACCGCGCCGAGTCGCCGACCAATGAAAAGTGCCGTACGAGGCTGCTTCTTATAGCATGGCTTCCAAGAAGAAAGAAGAGCTTTTCATTGGTCAGTACGGTCACATGGCTACATTGGCCAATGAGGACTTGCCATTATTATGAGTCGTATGACAGATCCTCACTCCAGGGCTGGGTGTCGGGGGGGTGCTCCGTGCACCCCGGGGGGCCCCCCACGATGAAGGGGCGGCCTGGATATTTTTATAACATGCCCCCCGTCCCTCCAATCATGTCTAGGAAAGAACAACTTGATGTCATCCGTCTGCTGCAGGTGAACATTTCCTCAGTCTCTCCTTCCCCGGTGATCACTTGGACTGTACAGTGTAACTCTATAGCAAGATGAGAGGGTGCAGCCGGCACCGATTTCTCTTTTTTTATTTTTTTTAAAGCAAATAAAAAAAAAAAACAATCTAAATATAAAAAGCAGAAAAGTTGCACGGTTGGCGGAATCCCTTCGAACGAACGGTGGGAATTTCCGATCGCTGTGATTGGCTGCCCCCCCAGGATGAGGCCTGTACAGGGAAAGGGGCTACAACCCTCCTGAGGAAGTACAAGTCCCACAATGACAGTGAATGGGGGAGGTCAGTCTGGGCCTTGTGGTTCCTCAGGGGCCCAGCAGACATTCCCCCCCTATTCAGCCTGTGTAGGCCCAGAATGTCCTCCCCCCCCTCCAACAATGTGTCCCCCCTCAGGGGGGTCCCTCTTACCCTTCACCCGGGCAGACTTGGTCTCGAACTTGGTCAGCATCTCT
The DNA here is from genome assembly GCA_028564925.1 of Lithobates sylvaticus. Classification (NCBI taxonomy): domain Eukaryota; kingdom Metazoa; phylum Chordata; class Amphibia; order Anura; family Ranidae; genus Lithobates; species Lithobates sylvaticus. Next base: position 29,383,714 of record CM053038.1, read on the forward strand.
CCGGCCGCCCGTCACACGTCACCCCAACACCGTCCCGGAAGTGCCGCGTTGGACCCAAAGCGCCGGCCCACCCACTCTCCGAGCATGCGCGGACTAGCTCCGCCCACACACCGCCAGAGCGTCACCGGCTCCGCCCACTAACCCGGAGACCTGGCGGAAGTGGAGCCGAGTGCTGGCGGAAGAAGGCCGCGATGGGCCTCCTGGCAGGGCGGAAGTGGAGCGGCTGTAGAGGAGGAGGAGGATGATGATGGCGGCGGCCGGTGTGTTCCTGGGGTTCTCTCTGGTGCTGCTGACTGGTGAGCGGAGAGTCTACCGGGGAGAGGGAGGGGGGATGAGCGGGTCTGTCCCCGGGTCATGTGATCTCTGATTCCATCACAGCCTGGAGGAGGGCGGAGTCACGTGATGAATTCCACTGCCTGCAGCCTGAGAAGTGAGACTTCCCTGAGGAGGGGAGCCCCTGTGTGATCTCCCCCCAGAGAGAGAGAGAGAGAGAAGAGAGAGAGAGAGAGAGAGAGAGAGAGAGACCCTATTCCTTTAGTATTGTTATTATTATATACAGGTCATGTGACCACAGTTTACTAAGAGGAGTCCTTGTGCTCTCTGCTGTTCACAGAGGAGACCCTCCATTCCTCTATTATTATATATACCGGTCATGTGATCACTGATCAATACCAAGAGGAGTCCCTGGGCTCTCTGCTCCTCTAAGAGGAGTCCCCCCATTCCTCTATTATTATTATAATATATACAGGTCATGTGACCTGTGTCCCATATGAAGAGGAGTCCTGTGCTCACTACTGCTTAAAGAGGACCATTCCTTCATCATCATGTATCTATACCGGTCATGTGATCAGTGTTCAATACTAAGAGGAGTCCCTGTGCTCTCTGCTGCTCACAGAGGAGACCCTCCATCCCTCTATTATATATATATATATATATATATATATATATACACACACACAGTGCCGATCCTGACCTCCCTGGGGCCCTAAGCAAAATTCTGCTAAGGGGCCCTCTACCTGACCCATGATGCCGTGAGCATAGGTCCCCAGAGAGCCTCCCTCCTTACATTAGGGTCCTCAGAGAGCCTCCCCTTACGTCAGGGCCCCTAGAAAGCCTCCCCTTACGTCAGGGTCCCCAGAGGGCTCCCCTTACATCAGTGTCCTCAGAGAGCCCCTCCTTACATCAGGGTCCCCAGAGAGCCTCCCCCTACATCAGGATCCCCAGAGAGACTTCCTTAAATCCTCACCGCGCCAATCATTGCAGCCTCACCGTGCCCATTATTGCAGCCTCACCGTGTTAATAATTGCCACCTCACCGTGCCATCATTGCAGCCTTAGTGTGCCCATCACTGCCGCCTCACCGTGTCCATCATTGCCACCTCACCGTGCCATCATTAAAGCCTTACCATGCCAATCATTGCAGCCTTACCATGTTTATCATTGCAGCCTTACCATGTTAATTGCCACCTCACCATGCCAATCACTGCCGCCTCAACATGCCAATCATTGCAGCCTTACTGTGCCCATCATTATTGCAGCCTAATGGTGCCCATCATTGCAGTCTTACTGTGGCAATCAATGTAGCCTCACCAGTCAGTGCCAGTGGATTATGCACAGCAGGCATCTCCCGCTGTGTCACGGAGCTCAATGTGAAATGTTATGCCGCACTATGACAAAAGCCCCGCCCTCCTTCTAGACCAGCTTGTGTGATAGACAGAACACTGTATCTATCACACGAGCTGGTCTAGGAGGAGGGGGGGCGGGATCTTTGTCATAGCGCTGGCCGAAGGTTTCAGTCAGCTCTGAGACACAGCGGCCTTCTGACTCCCGCTGTGTGACAAGAGGAAGGGGGGAGGAGGAGATTGGAGCTCGGGAAGCAGAACAGATCCGCCCTTGGGGGGGGGGCCCCCCACAGCGGCGGGGCCCTATGCATCTTGCATAGTGAGTGTATAGGGCGGATCGGCTCTGTATATATATATATATATATATATATATATACCTGTCATGTGACCAGAGTTTACAAAAGAGGAGTCCCTGGGCTCTCTTCCATTCCTCCATCATCATGTATCTATACCGGTCATGTGATCGGTCTTCATTACTAAGAGGAGTCCCTGGGGTCTCTGCTGCTCCAATTATTATTGATACTGGTCATGTGATCAGTTTTTTATCTTATTTATACCGGTCATGTGATCCGTGTTTTATTATTTATAACGGTCATGTGATCCGTGTTTGTTATTTATACCGGTCACGTGGTCAGTGTTTATACCGGTCACGTGATCAGTGTTTATACCGGTCATGTGATCAGTGTTTATTATTTATACCGGTCATGTGTTCAGTGTTTATTATTTATACCGGTCATGTGTTCAGTGTTTATTACAGGGCTGGGAATTGGGGGGGGGGGAGGTATATTTAGAAATAATGGAATAACGATCGTATTGTATCTCTCAGGTCTGTGTCAGGGGAACTCTGTGGAGAGGAAGATCTACATCCCACTGAACAGTACGGCTCCGTGTGTCCGACTTCTCAACGCCACTCATCAGATCGGCTGCCAGTGTAAGACCTCCTCATACCCCCCTCCCTGCAACAATTCTAGAGAACGCTGGAGGGAATTGGGAAGTAAATGTAACCAATTGTTGCTACTTCCCTCTAGAATTGTTACATTGTATCTCTTACTTCAGATCACTCCAATTCCTGCACCTTCACCCCTCCGATCATCCCAATCCCAATAGATGTTGACCCAATCACTAACAATCTCATGTAAGCCCTTGGTTGGTGATGTCATTTCTTGGCGTGGCCCTGTGAAGTTTTCTTGTGTTTTCAGCCTCCAGGAATGGTGACACGGGAGTTATCCACGTGGTGGAGAAGGAAGAAGATCTGCCCTGGGTACTAGAGACCGGCCCCACGCCACCCTACATGGTGCTGCTCGAAGGCCACTTATTCAACAAGTAAGACCTGATAAACGAAGAGGGTAGACTTACACACTTTTTTATAACTCGCTCAACCATTTAAAATTACCGGAGACTTTTAATTTCCTGTTTCTGACATCTGTTTATGCTGTAAATAAATAATTTTTGTTTTCTGCAGGGACATACTCCAGAAACTGAAGGGCAGCTCTCGTGTGTCTGGGATAGCAGTCACCTACGCCAAGCCCCCTCCGGAAGGCTTCTCTTTGGATGTTCCGTGCCCCAATGATGGCTTTGGTAAGGCTACAGTATTAACCCCTTCCCATCCACGCTATAGCCTGAAAGACGGCTACAGCGTGGGCTTAATTTGCTGGTGAGGGCGGTACATGGACTCCTGTGATGGCACTGCCTACACGCCACCCTGCGCCTAGTCCAGTGATGGTGAACCTTGGCACTCCATATGTTTTGGAACTACATTTCCCATGGAACTACATTTCCCATGATGCTCCACTACACTGCAGAGTGCATGAGCATCATGGGAAATGTAGTTCCAAAACATCTGGGGGTGCCAAGATTCGCTATCACTGGCCTAGTCCTACAAACTCAGCTGATTGCAAATCGGGGTAAAGGGCCAATCACAGCAGCCCTTTACCACGTGATCAGCTGTGTCCAATGACAGCTGATTAAGATGTAAACACAAGCCGGTTATCGGCTTTTTTTGCTCGCGCTGAACCGGCTTGTGTTAAAGGGACATCAGCACTGACTATCAGTGACCTGATTATCAGTACAGAGCCCACCAGTGCTGTCAATCAGTGCCTCCTCATCAGTGTCATCTATCAGTGCCGCCTATCAGAGCTCATCAGTGCAGCCTATTAGTGCCCAGGCATCCACGATCTAACCCTGTAAAGAAGAAACCCATATACATAACTTTTTTTGAAGCCGCTCCGGTCTCCAGCTGCGGAAGCTCTGCAGAGGACACAGCCGACAACGGCTGTGAAATGAATGGGAAGTGACGTCACCTATAGACTTACTATGGGGCTCCCATTGTCAGCTGTGCCCTCTGCACACCCGCCTCCACAGCAAAGCTGCGGCTGACAGCTCAGCGTGGGATCTGGTCGGATCGGCTTCAGAAAAGGTATGTATACTGATGTTAGATATTTTTATTTTTTTCGATCATGGATGTTTGTAGATGCAGGGATTTTAGTGTTAGGGTGGACTTCTAATAGCGAGAAAACTTTTTCGCAGAAGGGAGTTCAATAAGACTCGTGGCCACTCGTTAAAACTAGAAGAAAAGAGGTTTAACCTTAAACTACGTAGAGGGTTCTTTACTGTAAGAGCGGCAAGGATGTGGAATTCCCTTCCACAGGCGGTGGTCTCATCAATCGTTTCATAAAACTATTAGATAAGCACCTGAACGACCGCAACATACAGGGATATACAATGTAATACTGACATATAATCACACACATGGGTTGGACTTGATGGACTTGTGTCTTTTTTCAACCTCACCTACTATGTAACTATGTCGACTGACACAGACAGCAGGACTCAGCTGTCTGTATCATTGGATTTGATTGACAGCAGCGGGAGCCAATGGCTGTACTGCTATCAATCTATCCAATCAGTACCCGAGACACCGCCTGGAGCTGCTGGGCTCGTCTAAGTCGCTGGAAAGACCAAGTTTAGGCAAGTAAAAAGGGGAGCTCTGGGGGGCTGTAGGAGGTTTTTCACCTTAATGCATAGAATGCAAACCTCAGGGGTTTTCAACCCCTTTTAAGTCATGAAATGATGCAGAGCCAGTAAACCGTTTTCAAACGGTATACCGTAGTCGATTCTCTGTATTGCCTTCCTGGGATATCTCTTTATCCCCAACCCAATTTGCTCCGTGATTCACTTGCTCCGGAGGCATTCCGTCCCAACCGACGAATCTCCAACACCTTAATATTGGTTGAGTTTTCTCACCATTAATTAGATTCAGTTCAATTTGTTTATCAAACTTTGTTTGCCAGCAGCCACAAGTGTTATCACAGCGCAGATTAATTTCGATACTTTTATAGACAAAATTTTCTAACCCCAATTTATTTATTTTTTATAAAATAATGAAAACTGTGGAACGTCAACTTCAAAACTGTGTCACTGAGGACCTCTTGTGGTGAAACAGGTAACTGCAGTAGCACACTTTATTATATAAAATCCTAACCTTCTCGCGTCCGCGCCAGAGTTGACACCTGTCCAGGATTCACCCGGACAGCTCGGGTTTGGAATCATGTGTCCGGGTTTCAGACTGCCTGAAACCCGGACACATTATTCAGACTGGACTATGGCTTCCCAGCAGGGTTGCTGGCTGCAGTTGTCTAAGCTGAGAGTGTCTCTTTTATGCTGCCCAAAGCCAGCACTAACAATCCCTCCCGCCCCCAAACACACATACAGATGGAAGAGGAGAGAGGGCTTGATCTGCACCACTTCCTTCTGGCCCTACCCCTCTGGGTCTGCCCACACTCCTTAGAAAAAAGTGTGGGCTGGAAATTTGTAGTTCAACAGCCTCAGATACATCTGGATGAGAGGTGCTGACTGCCAAGGGGTGAGTGAGCTCACCATCCACCCTCTACTATCTCTTGCCTCACTAAGGTAAATCAGGGTTCTCAGAGTTCCCCTTTACACCAGAGGCCACAGTGTTCCCCCTTCAATCAGAGTCCTCTCCGTACATCAGAGTTCTCAGTGTCCCTCCTTAAATCAGGGTTCCCAGAGCATCCCTTATGTCAGAGTCCCCAGAGTTCTCCCTTACATCAGAGTCTGCTGAGTCCCCCTTTACAGTGAAAGGGAACTCTGCGAGTCCTCTGATGTAAAGGGGGACTCTTGTTATTAACTTCATATGATTAGAAATTTTATTTAATACCAAAATCTATGTATAGTTTATACTAAAAAAATAATAATTGCTGTGCGCCGCTAAAGTGTTCGGGTTTGACTTGAAGAAAAGGTGGCAACCCTATTCCGTGCTATAGCCGAATGACGGCTACGGCGCGGACCTTCATTGCCGGGAGGCTGTCACATGACGTCCTCCTGTGTATGAGCTGTCTGTGCGCCCCCTGCGGGGGGGGGGTGTGGGGGAGGGGGCGCGCGCTCTGTGATCACTGAGTCAATGAGACTCGGCTGATCACAGCCCCTTACCACCTGATCAGCTGTCAGCCAATGACAGCTGATTACGTGATTTAAACAAAAGATCGGTAATCGCCTTTTTTCTGCTCGTGCTGACAGCGTTAGCAGAAGGGACAGTGGTCCTGAAGAGGGTGAGACATAACCAGAGTATCTGTGCCCACCAGTGCATAGCAATGCTGCCAATCAGTGCCACCCATCAATGCTGCCAGTGTCCCCTATCTGTGCCACCTTAGTTCCCACCAGTGCTGCCTCAGTGTCCACCAGTGCCACCCATCAATGCTGTCAGTGTCCCCTATCTGTGCCACCCCAGTGCTGCCCATCAATGCTGTCCGTGTCCCCTATCTGTTCCACCTCAGTGCCCACCAGTGCTGCCCATCAATGCTGTCAGTGTCCTCTATCTGTGCCACCTTAGTGCCGCCTCAGTGTCCAGTGCCACCCATAAATGCTGTCAGTGTCCCCTATCTGTGCCACCTCAGTGCCCACCAATGCTGCCAGTGTCCCCTATCTGTGCCACCCATCTGTGCCACCTTAGTGCCCACCAGTGCTGCCTCGGTGTCCACCAGTGCCACCCATCAATGCTGTCAGTGTCCCCTATCTGTTCCACCTCAGTGCCCACCAGTGCTGCCCATCAATGCTGTCAGTGTCCCCTATCTGTTCCACATTAGTGCCGCCTCAGTGTCCAGTGCCACCCATCAATGCTGTCAGTGTCCCCTATTTGTTCCACCTCAGTGCCCACCAGTGCTGCCCATCAATGCTGTCAGTGTCCCCTATCTGTGCCACCTTAGTGCCGCCTCAGTGTCCAGTGCCACCCATCAATGCTGTCAGTGTCCCCTATCTGTGCCACCTCATCAGTGTCCACCAGTGCTGCCTCATTAGTGCCCACCAGTGCCACCTATCAGTGTCCATCAATGAAGGAGAAAAATTAGCTGTTTGCAAAATTTTATAACAAACTATAAAACTGTTTTTTTGGGGTTTTTTTTTCAGAATATTTATTTTTGTATTTTTAGCAAAAAAAAATAAAAAACCCAGCAGTGATTAATTACCACCAAAAGAAAGCTCTATTTGAGGGGGGAAAAAAATGATAAAAATTTCATATGGGTACATTGTTGTATGCCCGCACAATTGTCATTCAAAGAGCGACAGCGCTGAAAATTGGCCTGGGCAGGAGGGGGGTAAAAGTGCCCAGTAAGCAAGTGGTTAACTGAGTCAAATGGTGATAGTGGATCTAAAAGTATAGATCAGGGATCCTCAAACTACGGCCCTCCAGCTGTTGCAGAACTGCACGTCCCATGAGGCATTGTAAAACTCTGACATTCACAGACATGACTGGGCATGATGGGAATTGTAGTTCCTGAACAACTGGAGGGCCAGAGTTCGAAGACCCCTGGTATAGATGTCCGCTACAAGGCTGGTCTAGTGAACATTGTTCATGTACTAGTTCTGGTATGGAGTGAGGGCCTATAGACCAAATCATAGGGAGCAAATCATAGGGAGCACCAGCCCGATAAGTAGTGAAGAAAAACACAAAAGGAAATATATAAAAGATGGGCATTTTAGATGTATAGCACATATCACAGTATAGCACACAATAATATATATATATATTATATGTTCAAGAAAAATAAAAATTAATAATAACAAAAAAAAATAATATATATATATATATACATACACACACACAGTGGGGATCGAAAGTTTGGGCACCCCAGGTAAAAATGTGCATTAATGTGCATAACGAAGCCAAGGAAAGATGGAAAAAAATCACACTTTCAAAATTACAGAAAAAGTTTGGGCACCCTGCAGAGTTAATATCTTGTACTGCCCCCTTTGGCAAGTATCACAGCTTGTAAACGCTTTTTGTAGCCAGCCAAGAGTCAATTCTTGTTTGAGGTATCTTTGCCCATTCTTTGAGGTATCTTTGCCCATTCTTCCTTACAAAAGTCTTCCAGTTCTTTGAGATTTCTGGAATGTCTGTCACGCACTAATCTTTTAAGGTCTATCTATAGATTTTCAATAATGTTGAGGTCAGGAGATTGTGAAGGCAATGGCAAAACCTTCAGTTTATGCCTCTTGATGTAATCCCCCCGTGGATTTTGAGGTGTGTTTAGGATCATTATCCATTTGTAGAAGCCATCATCTCTTTAACTTCAGCTTTTTCAAAGATGGCATCAAGTTACCATCCAAAATTTGCTGAAATTTTATTAAATCCATTTTCCCTTCTACTGGTGAAATGTTCCCTGTGCCACTGGCTGCAATACAACCCCAAAGCATGATTGATCCACCCCCATGCTTCACAGTTGGACAGAGGTTCCTTTCATTAAATTCTGTGCCCTTTCTTCTCCAAACGTACCTTTGCTCATTCCGGCCAAAAAGTTCTATTTTAACCTCATCGGTCCACAGAACTTGTTTCCAAAATGCCTCAGGCTTGTCTATATGTTCATTTGCAAAGTTCAAACGCTGATTTTTGTGGTGAGGACGTAGAAGAGGTTTTCTTCTGATGACTCTTCCATGAAGACCATATTTGTACAAGTATCTGTTTATAGTGGAATAGTGTACCACAACTCCAGTGTCTGCCAGATCTTTCTGGAGGGATCATGCAGTCAAACGTGGCGTTTGAATTGCTTTTCTCACAATCCTGTGAGCTGTTCTGATATTTTTCTTGGTCTTCCAGATCTTGCTTTAACTTCCACTGTTCCTGATGACTGCCATTTCTTAATTACATTCCGGACAGAGGATATTGACATCTGAAAACGCTTTGCTATCTTCTTATAGCCTTCTCCAGCTTTGTGAACGTCAACTATTTTCAGTTTCAGTTTTCTAGACAACTGCTTTGAAGAACCCATGGTGCTGATTGTTGGGGCAAGGTCAAAGGAGTCTGGCCATTTAAAACCTTTGATATTGACATCACCTGGTCTTCCCAGACGATGATTGAGAACAATCCATGACACTGGCAGGTCTCAGCTGTGCAAAGGGGGCAGTGCATGCTATAAATTCTGCAGGGTGCCCAAACTTTTGCAGACGCCATTTTTTTGTTTTCTGTAATTTCTGAAAGTGTAAATGATGGAAATAAAATCTAACTTTTTTTGACATATTATAAGAATGTCTAATCTGTAATTTGATGCCATTTGGAAATTTTTCCATCTTTCCTTGGCTTCGTTATGCACATTAATACACATTTTTACCTGGGGTGCCCAAACTTTCAATCCCCACTGTATATATATATATTAATATAATACACACGTCTGGCCCCCTAATCTACATTCATGGATTTGAATGTTCTTTTTTAGAAGCACATGATTAGTGCCAGAGGAGCATTGCACTATGAGCCCACCCAGTTGTGTGACAATAACAAATTAATATTCACTATTGCCTTCCTGATTCTCCTCCCTGCCAATCAGGAAGCGGCTCCCGAGACCCGATTGGCCAGGGAGTCTCAGGACCCACTTCCTGATCCCACCCAGTTGTGTGACAATAGCGAATGAATATTATTCGCTATTGTAACACCGATTCTCCTCCCGGCCAATCAAGAAGCGGGTCGCGAGACCCGTCACCCGATTGGCCGAAAGGAGATCTGATTGGATTGGCCGCCAAGAGGAGGAGACGCAGGGGAAGCGAGGAAGCAGCCGGAGAGAAACCGAGGCCGTCTGGAGCGTTCCCGCAAAATGGGGTAAGTGCGGGGCCCAACTACTGACTAACCGACGGGAGGGGTGCCACCCATGACCCCCATGACCTGCCCGACTTACCAACCTGGGGGGTGGTATCGGTGGGTGGATCATTTTCTGCCCCCCACCCAAAAAAAAAAACCACATCAGCAGCCACTGCAGGCGACTTGTGTGCAACTATAGAGCAAAAACAATTACAATAGTCAAAATCAGAGTCGCAACAAAGGCGCACTCATCCAAAGTTGCATTGAAATCGCATCACAGTAAAGTTGCAAAAGGGAAACACGCAATTTTTTTGTGTTGGCTCGCATGTTACCCAACATTACATGTGTTAGCGTGTTGTACCGTCAAACATACTAAGGCAACACACATGCATTGAAGCATTCCACCTCACAAAACAATCGTATTAAAAGCAATGCAGCAGGATGCCGATGTACAAAGAGGCCCTCAATGAGCGCTCATTTTTTTATTGTATGTGTTGGAAGGCATTGTATGGAATGAGCTCAGTGCTGCTCCCTAGTGGTGGAGTCTGGCACTGCGCTGTGACTAATCCTCCCATGAAAGAGTTAAAGGGATGGGGACACGCCTCTCGCTCGTTCAGCCACAATCATCCTTCAGACTGGAAGGTGAGCTCAGGGAGAGAGGAGAGGAACCCGGTGTTGCTCTGGTGGGAAGGTAAGTCACATTTTGTATTATTGCGTGCGCGGTGTTTGTGCAATTTGGTGATAAAATCTTGTGACCTGAAAGTGTGCCGATCTGTGTTCTACTTATCACACCTGTGCGACCTGAAAGTCGCGCAATTTTGCCGCGACTTGAAGACAGATACCTGTGTAATCTTGAGGTCTATGGACTTCAAGTCGCATCAAAGTCGGACCAAAGTAGTGCAGGGACTACTTTTGAAGTGGCTGCAACATGAAGAAATACTCATTGGAAATCGTCGGGTACGACTTGTCATGCGACTTTGCAGTCCCAAATCACAGGACAAGTCGTAGGAGTGTGAAAGGAGCCTCGGCACGGTTGTGCAGCGCGGTGATGGCGCCCATTGTGTCTGACGTGTATGTTTTGGGGAGGGGCTACATTACCCCCGGTGTCTGCAGCAGCTGACATTGGCCCCTGAGGGGCTTTTTCGGTTTGTTTTTATTGAATAAGAAAGATATTTTTAGCGAGTGTTTTGCTCGAGAGGAATCGTGGACAAAGTCACGTGTGTTTTTATTTTTTTTTTTTTATGTCGGCATTTCACACATGGGGTACAATCTATCAATCACTTATCGATTTAGCAACAATTTTGTAGTGCAAGAGACTTCCTGATTGGGGCAAAATTAACCACATAAGCCCCGAGCCTCTTTATGAGATTTTAAGTTAAAATCTTTTTTTTTTTTTTGCTAGAAAATTTGTTAGAACCCCCAAACATACACACATAATAAATAAATAAATAAATAAATAAAAAAAAAAAAAAAAAAAAAAAAAAAAAAAAAATTATATATATATATATATATATATATATATATATAAATTATACAGGATTTATATAGCGCCAACAGTTTGCGCAGCGCTTTACAACATGAGGGCAGACAGTACAATTACAATACAAATCAATACAGGAGGGATCAGAGGGCCCTGCTCATTGGAGCTTACAATCTAGAAGTGTGTGTGTGTGTGTGTGTGTGTGTGTATGTATGTGTATGTGTATATATATATATATATATAAAAAAACACCGTTTTCATATGCCGGGCTACTCACGTATGCATTCGCTTCTGCACGCAAGCTCGGCGGGACGGGGCATGTTTTATTTTACCTTTTTTTTATTTTTACACTGTTCTTTAAAAGAAAAAAATTGTCACTTTTATTCCTATTACAAGGAATGTAAACATCTCTTTTAATAGAAAAAAAAACATGACAGGACCTCTTAAATATGAGATCTGGGGGGTCAAAAAGACCTCAGATTTACACAAAAAAATTGTTTTATATATATATATATATATACACACATATTATGTCATTTAAAAATAAAAATGTCCCTTTAAGAGCTATGGGCGGAAGTGACATTTTGATGTCGCTTCCGTCCTGCAATGATATGAAGACTGGTGGGGGCCCATCTTCTCCTCACTCGTCTCCATACCCAGCAAGGAAGAGCATCCGATCGCCTCCACCGCTGCCGACGGCTCCGGTAAGCTGCGGAGGGCATTGGAGCGTGGCAGGAAAGGGGGGGAGGGCCCTCTCCCGCCGATAAAAGTGACCTTGCGGCGAATGCGCCGCAGAGACCACTATTATCGGAAACCGGACCGCTGCTGCCATAACAACGATAGCCCTCTTCAAAGTTAGGACATATATATCGGCGTGCGGCGGTCCAGAAGTGGTTAAAAAAAAAAAAAAAAAAAAAAAAAACTGGTGCGCTAATCTATAAGAATATTCGCAGTGCAAAAATACGACAAAAATTAAAGAGTATAAAGTCCACTCCTGCAAAAACAAGTGCGTAAAAAAAATAAAATAAAATTTGATGAAATGACAGTGAAAAATATACAATTTCAGTTCATAAAAGGTGCATTTAAAAAAAAATTTTATAAAAATAAATAAAACAAAAATTAATAAAATGTCCAACTGGCAAACTCTTATACAAAAGTGAACTAAGTGAACCAAGTATGTGAAAAAACTTCTGTGCTTTGCAAGGGAATTGGGTGAACCAAATATTAGGCTCCATGCACACTGGAGCTCATAAACTGCAGTTTTTTGGAGTTTGGGCGTTTTTTTTTTTTAAAGCCCATAAACTCCACTCTACGTTAGCCTATGTGTCTGTGCACAGATGGACGTTTTTTAGCTTTAATGAGCAGTGGAGTTTATGGGCTTTTTTTCTGAACGCCAGAAATTTGCGTTCAAAGTGCCGTTTTTCACAGCCAAAAAACGCCAAACGCTAGTACAAAATGCTGTTAAAAGCACATTTTTTCAAACAACGTTTTCTGCCAGCAATCTGGCGTCCAGAAAAGGCTTTTTTGAGCTTCAGTGTGCATGGAGCCTAAGGCAACATCAGTGCTCTTCAAAACACAAAGACTTTAAAGCGGTTCTGCACACAATTATTATATATTTTTTTTTTTTTTTTCTTCTCCTGTTAAAAAGTATTTTAAGTAAAACGTTAAACTCACTTTTTCTGTGTCTGTCGTGTAGACATGTCCGTTTTTGTCCCGAAATCTGCACTTTGAAAATAAAAACAGCTTCATTTCCATTTTGCCTGTGGGCATTTGAAGCAATCGCTTCCTTGTTCCCGTTCGAAGGCCTCGCTGGTTCCCGCGCCTGCGCACTGACAACAGCGCCAAGCGGCGTAAAAACCACTATGTTGCCATAACAACGGGTGGCGTCCGTGAAATCACGCAAGATTTTGCGCCGGCTGTCCGCACTGACTCCTGGGATGAATGACACCAGATCCCAGGAGACAGTGCAGCAATCAAAGGAAGTGAATGCGGAACCCCACCCACACCCGCAGAGACAGAGGAATGGGTGCATAGAATGGCAGCAATTACAGGGTAAAAAAACGGCCATTTAGCACTCGTTGCCAGATTTGGAAGGCAATGAGATTCAGGAAAAAAAAGTGTGTGCAGAATCGCTTTAAGGTCCCATCAGCACATAGATTCACATCTTACCAGATAGCGGTAGTTTCAAGCATTGGATGATAATCCCACCAACGCTCCAACAGACTGGGCTGGAAAAGTGACCCACATTCCAGATAACAGCCATATCAGACACCGGACACTGTTCCCATCAGCGGACACTGTTCCCTTCAGCGGACACTGTTCCCATCAGCGGACACTGTTCCCATCAGCGGACACTGTTCCCATCAGCGGACACTGTTCCCATCAGCGGACACTGTTCCCATCAGCGGACACTGTTCCCATCAGCGGACACTGTTCCCATCAGCGGACACTGTTCCCATCAGCGGACACTGTTCCCATCAGCGGACACTGTTCCCATCAGCGGACACTGTTCCCATCAGCGGACACTGTTCCCATCAGCGGACACTG
>CM053038.1:29402444-29409944 GCA_028564925.1 Lithobates sylvaticus
GATCACCTCTGCAGTTTTTTTATTTTTTGCGCTATAAACAAATAAAGAGCGACAATTTTGAAAAAGATGCATTATTTTTTACTTTTTGCTATAATATATATATATATATATAAAAAACCTTTTTTTTTTTTCCTCAGTTTAGGCCGATACGTCTTCTACATATTTTTGGTAAAAAAATCGCAATAAGCGATTTATTGATTGGTTTGCACAAAAGTTATAGCGTTTACAAAATAGGGGATAGTTTTATAGCATTTTTATTAATAATTTATGTTTTTTACTAGTAATGGCGGCGATCAGCAATTTTTATTTTATTTTTTTTTTGTTTTTGTTTTTTTATTGGGACTGCGACATTATGGCGGACACGTCCGGACAATTTTGACCCATTTTTGGGACCATTTTTCATTAATACAGCGATCAGGGCGATTTAAAATTGCATTGATTACTGTAAAAATGTCACTGGCAGTGAAGGGGTTAACACTAGGGGGAGGGGTTAAGTGTGACCTGTGTGTTTTTTGAGATGTAAAGGAAGCAGTCCTCGTAGGTTTTTTTTTTTTTTTTTTTTTTTTTTTTTGAATCCTTACATACTTTTACACCTTCTACATTGACTTTGGTGGAATGGCATCGTGGAGAGAATCGGTTGATTTCTACATCCTCAACATATTTAAAATAAAAAAAAAAATTATAAATTTAATTTTTTACCTTTTATGCATACTTGAATCCTTACATACTTTACACCTTCTACATGGACTTTGGTGGAATGGCATCGTGGAGAGAATCAGTTGATTTCTACATCCTCAACATATTTAAAATTAAACTTTTTTTTTTTTTTTTTTTTTTTCTTTTAAAGCTTTTTTAATTAATTATTTTTGACCTTTTATGCGTGACTAATACCAAGTATTGATTACAATTTGGTGGCATTGCATATTTTTCTTTAGAATTATTTCGATTTTTTTTTTAATTTTTTTTTTTTTTTTTTACATGTCCTATCTAGGTGACACCAAAAGGATGTATAGATCAATTCAACTTCCGCTGTCACCCACATCCACTTGTAATTATCTGCTATTAGCAGACGTCTTACATAGTTACTTAGAAGGTGAGGTGGAAAAAAGAACACAAGTCCATCAAGTCCAACCTATGAACCTATCTCAGGTGAGTCTCCTTTTCCCAGCTGAAGCCTATTATGGAGAAACCAGTCGGGTGGAGCCCATTGTGAGACGTCTAGGCGTTTGAGCTGCCTGGTGCAAAACCACCGCTCCTGTTGTTTTTTTTGTTTTTTTATGTGCCTTTTTATTTTTGCTGATGTTTGGTTGCCTTGAAGGAAAGTTTTTAGTGTGCTATTTTAATAAACCCCTTTCGTTAAAACACATTGCACTACGAGGCCATCCTCCTCTTCTTCTTCCCTTCTGCTCCGGGATTTATCCTCGAGCTGCCAGATTGGATTTCAGATTTTCCAAAGATACCGAGATCTTTTTCTTTTTCTATAAGACATTTTTGTATGCATATTATTTTATTTATTATTTTTATTTTATGAACTGAATCGTATATTTTTCACTTTGAGTCATTTTGTCAATGGGTTTTTTTTTTTATTATTTTTTTTTATTTTTTTATACACTTGTTTTTGCAGGAGTGGAGTTTATGCCCTTAAATTTTTGTCATGTATTTTTGCACTGTAAATATTCTTATAGATTTAGCACACCTGGGGTGTTTTTTTGTTTTTTTTAATTATCTATGCTTATGGTAGAGGTTCAGACATTTTTGGGTTGAAGCTTTTCTTCATCTATATATTTTTATTTATGTGTTTTTGATTTCTCTCATTTCATTTTTTTTTTTTATTTATTTATTTTTTATACACTTGTTTTTGCAGGAGTGGCGTTTATGCCCTTACATTTTTGTTTATTTTTGCACTGCAAATATTCTTATAGATTTGGCACACCTGTTGTTGTGTTTTTTTTTTTTTTGTTGTTTTTTAATTATCTATGCTTATGGTAGAGGTTCGGACATTTTTGGTGTTGCAGCTATATATATGCGTACAGGGGGGAAGACCAAATGCGCAAACCACCAAAGGGGAGGATCAATATAAAAATCTAAATAAAAATAGAAATGCCGCAGCCACCATTAAAGTGTTCCCACACCAATAGTAAATGAAAAAATATATATATATAAAATGTGGCGCTTGCAAGATGAAAAACAATGCCAAAGATAACAGTTAAAATACACTAAAACTAAATTATGTAAAATAATTATGGTAATGATAAAATAGGTATAAGAAATATAGTAATATAAAATCGAACGCTTAAAGCAATAAAAGAATCCTGATATGAATAATTCATAAATTTCATGAGAAAGTGTGGCGCTTTCATCCAGGCCAAGAAACCAATCCTAAGGGGGAAGAGACTCCAAAGAATGGTTCCACAGAAGCGTCTATTTATTGATGTCAATAATCCAGTAGGTATTAGAGCAACGTAATGGACCGTGCTATACCCATAATGTATGAGATAATTCAAATAAATACATCCAAGGTGAAAAAATATAACATAAATAAATTCGTGAAATAAATAAGTATAAACAATTGTGACAATAAATACTGAACTGTGGAATTCAATATAAGTGTATAATATAATCTAATATATAATAGAAATGTAACAAATTGCGTGTGACAATAAAAATGTGATGGGGGAGGGGGGGGGGGGGGGGGGGGGTTGTTAATCCTATTAGTGCAAAAAATGCAAAATTAACAAATGAATGTGTAAACAAGCATGTGAAGACAATAAACACAGCTATAAATGAATGTGAAAGTCCAAATAGTGACAATGTTTACTAAAACGTCCAGTGTGTTCTAAATAAATAAACTACAATAAAGTGTCCAGTGCAATCAAAAGTTGCCCACGTGGCTTTCTCAAAGAAATCCTTTGAGAAAGCCACGTGGGCGTGGCGATACGTGTGAGGAGTCAGAGTCAGGTGACCTAAGTGCGATCTCGGCCGGGATACGTGCTGAGTACTACCGCTGCTTGTATTTATAATTTACCAACTGTAAGTTCATTTTATCCTTAATAAAAATATTTTTTGAATACTGCACAATGGAATGTCTCCCTCTTTCTGCCCCCATGTCTGCGGGACCTATGGAGAGAGTTTAAGAGGGCAGTAAGGATACATGTCTGGAGAAACCACACGGAAGTGATCTGTCTCCTTCCCTTCTGTCATTGAAAGGCTGTTACCCTCTCGCCTAAAGGTAAGAGGCTGGGGAAAACATTTTTTCGGCACCTTCTTGCATGGAAAAGGATCACTACAACCACACAAGGAGTGCACCCTGGGTAGAAGGAATCATTGCACAGTTGTCGATTGTATCGTGTATGGGATCTTAATTTTGATTGGCAACTTTTGATTGCACTGGACACTTTATTGTAGTTTATTTATTTAGAACACACTGGACGTTTTAGTAAACATTGTCACTATTTGGACTTTCACATTCATTTATAGCTGTGTTTATTGTCTTCACATGCTTGTTTACACATTCATTTGTTAATTTTGCATTTTTTGCACTAATAGGATTAACAACCCCCCCCCCCCCCCTCCCCCATCACATTTTTATTGTCACACGCAATTTGTTACATTTTTATTATATATTTTATATTATACACTTATATTGAATTCCACAGTTCAGTATTTATTGTCACAGATATATATATATATATATATAAATTATTTTTTTTTTTAATTATATTTCATTTATTTATATGTTTTGACTTCTCTATTTCATTAGTCACACTGCCCTTCACCAGGAGAGTAGGAGAAGGGCAGGATTTTGACAACTAATTAATAATAACTTTTTACTAACTATTACATTTATAAGTATTTGGAAATAACTTTTACATTTTGGCTGTTAGTGAACATAATGAATACAAATTTATCAGAAATAAATAATGCCGCATCTAAACAAACGGAACGGAAAAAAATTGACCACTTCCCATCCGGGCCACTTCTGGCGAAGTGCTCCTACATGTAAAAATCATCATCATTTTATTATTTTTTTTTTTCTAGAAAATTATTCAGAACCTCCAAACATTATATATGTTTTTTATTTTATTTTTTTTAATTTTTTTAGCAGACACCCTAGGGAATAAAATGGCGGTCATTGCAACTTTTTATGTCGCATGGTCTCTGTGCAGTGATTTATTTTATTTTTTTCTCTCTCAAACGCTTTTTGTTTTTGTTGTGTATTTTTCTACTGTGAATGTTGTTATAGATTAATGCACTTGTTTCTTTTTAATTATTAGTTGTTTCAGATTTTTGTTCTTTTTGAATATTTTGTGTGTGTGTGTGTGTGTGTGTATATATATGTATGTATATATGTGTGTGTGTGTGTGTGTGTGTGTGTGTGTATGTGTATATATATATATATATATATATATATATATATATATATATATATATATATATATAATATATATATATATATAATTATATATATATATATATATTATATATATATATATATTTTTTTTTTTTTTTTTTTTTCGGATTTTAAAAATTTACGGATATTTTGCAAATTTTGTTATATGGGTTTTTCATTAATGCGGACATTTCCAAATTTGTCGACACTGGTTAAGCGAATTTGGAACTTAACAAATTGCACATGTCTATCCCCCATCTCTGTCCTCTCTTCATGTGACAATGAAGCCTCTGGGGAAGGTGCAGATGGTGTCACAGATTCCTGACCCAACCAGTTACAGGTGATTTTGCCCCCTGGTGTGTCTTTGTACTGGCTGGTGGGGGGGGGGGGATGCGTTGACAGCGAGGATGTCGCCTCTCTAGAAGAACAGGACCTTCAGGTTCTGTCTGTGTTTTGCTGTAGAAGTGACAGACGCTCAGCAGACCCTGGAGCGGTGGAGCCCGCGATGGTTGATACAAACCTGGTTGCTCTGCCCAGAAATTTCTGTCGCTTTTGAAAAGGTCATCAAATACTTTTATATTTACTAATACCTTTATTTTTATTTTTATGGTATACGTCACAAATGGGAATGAGAAAACCTAGCTTCTCCAAAATGTTACCTACTATCCAGAAAATATTGGACGAATTACATTTGTTAAAGGTGAACTACTGATATGGATTTTATTGCGGTGTCAGATGGTCCAGATATACAGTATATACGCTCTACCTGTGGGATCGCCGCTACGACAGCGATCACTGATATCTTCTGGGTCCCCATACCGAGCGGCTGCCATTCCGCATGGTATCTACAGGAGGTCGATTTTCTGGCATGACTTTTATTTCCAGAACACATTGTATATTTTGTCAATGAATACTAGACATTTCGGACAAGACAGGGGTTGTGACTTCACTGCCCTGCCCCCAGTAGTCCTTCCTTTTTTTTTTTTACTGGGGGCCTGGATCTTTTTTGGTTCTGCTTGCCGTAAACCTGCTGCTCCAATTGTGTGCTGAGTTCCCCGGTCTGCACACCCGCTGTGCCCATTATGAGGGGTTCCCGCCATCCCTGTGCTGAGTTTCCCGGGTCTGTACACCCGCTGTGCCCATTATGAGGGGTTCCCACCATCCCTGTGCTGAGTTCCCGGGTCTGTACACCCGCTGTGCCCATTATGAGGGGTTCCCACCATCCCTGTGCTGAGTTCCCGGGTCTGTACACCCGCTGTGCCCATTATGAGGGGTTCCCACCATCCCTGTGCTGAGTTCCCGGGTCTGTACACCCGCTGTGCCCATTATGAGGGGTTCCCACCATCCCTGTGCCTAGTTCCCGGGTCTGTACACCCGCTGTGCCCATTATGAGGGGTTCCCGCCATCCCTGTGCTGAGTTCCCCGGTCTGCACACCCGCTGTGCCCATTATGAGGGTTCCCGCCATCCCTGTGCTGAGTTCCCGGGTCTGTACACCCGCTGTGCCCATTATGAGGGGTTCCCACCATCCCTGTGCTGAGTTCCCGGGTCTGTACACCCGCTGTGCCCATTATGAGGGGTTCCCACCATCCTGTGCTGAGTTCCCGGGTCTGTACACCCGCTGTGCCCATTATGAGGGGTTCCCACCATCCCTGTGCTGAGTTCCTGGGTCTGTACATCCGCTGTGCCCATTATGAGGGTTCCCACCATCCCTGTGCTGAGTTCCCGGGTCTGTACACCCGCTGTGCCCATTATGAGGGGTTCCCAGGTCTGTACACCTGCAGCGCCCATTATGAGGGGGTTCCCACCATCCCTATGCTGAGTTCCTGGAGCTTACAATCTAACCGAGACCACAGAAGTCAAATTTTCCCATTTTTTTACACATTGTAGAGATCTGGTGTTATCATGTCTCCTAAATATTTCCTCAATACCGCCACACAACTGACACGGGTCACTGTCTTCCTTTTTTAGGTTCCATACTACAGACCAAGATGGCACAACCTTCCTTCACCACCCATAGTCCTCTGAGCAGCCCCGCGGTTCCCTAAGGATGGCCACACCTCTGACACCAGAGGAGTCTTGATCATGAATGATGTGAGGTAAGACTCTTGACCACCTTCTTTTGGGATGTTGGGTGAAATATTAGAGGGCCACAAGGGACCATAATTGTTTAATCTTTTACACAACCAAAGTTTCTTTTATAGTTTTAGTGGGCCGTTTAATTGGACGTCATTATAGCATACGCTATATTGTGTTGTGTTGCTTCTTTAGCAGTCTTCTGGCTGAGCGCCATTATAGTCCCGCCACGTCTCGGGGGGCAGAGTGTGAACGATGCCCCTGAGCGGCCTGAGGATGTAGAATGTAATTAGAGTGTGGAAAATGTATTATTGAGCTAATTACCCCAGGAGTAAAATTGTAGAAACGGGAAAGGGTTAAGTCAAAGCTGCACTTTCTAGATAAGCTCACCCGAGTGGAAAATCTGTTTGAACCAGCCGTCATTAAATGGCGGCCCGAGTACCGGACCGAGCGACGCTCCTACCCGGACCGCCAGTGTAGTGCCGAGCGCTGGTTTGCTGGGACCGCGGGTTTTCCAGCAACCAGGGATGTCACGTGTGTGTGCACCTCACGCCCCCCCCCTGCTCCTGACCGCAGCTCCTGCTCCCGACCGGGCCGCGAGTTGGGGGGGTGCGACGTCACATGCACGCCCCCCCTCCGGCTCCTGGCTCTCATTTCTTGCAGCTTGCCAATTGTGCTGACTTCTGCAAGCAAGGTATGTGGGGCACATTTTTTTCTAATGTGCACACTGATGGGCACAACAAAATATGCCCCTCAGCGTGCCCCCCTCACATAACATGTGGCCCTTGGCGTGCCCCCTCACATAACATGTGGCCCTTGGCGTGCCCCCTCACATAACATGTGGCCCTTGGCGTGCCCCCTCACATAACATGTGGCCCTTGGCGTGCCCCTCACATAACATGTGGCCCTTGGCGTGCCCCTCACATAACATGTGGCCCTTGGCGTGCCCCCTCACATAACATGTGGCCCTTGGCGTGCCCCCTCACATAACATGTGGCCCTTGGCGTGCCCCCTCACATAACATGTGGCCCTTGGC